>LJIJ01000748.1:0-77321 GCA_001718145.1 Orchesella cincta | reverse complement strand
GAGATGAGTGCCTGCACGGCTGTGCAATGAAATTTAAAATGGGCACATGTTTTGAAGGTTTTTGACACTGAAGAAAATATTTCTTGTGTATTTCTGTTGCCATGAAGCGACGTGATAAGGGGAACGTGAGTTGCAGTTTCCCGTAACATTTAAAGTGGAAGAGTATGTTTTGGCAAACATTTGCAAACCTGAAGTATTAGTTGGCCTGCTATGTTACCGGTATTTTTATATACTTTTCTGAACTTGCGTCTTTTACATATTTTAATTTTCATCAAGAGTTTAGATTTAAAATACCTTCACCAGGAGGTGAAGCTTTTCTGGTAGGTGGGAGTGTTAGGTTGACGTTCATAGAGTATTGTTGTGAACGTTGTAAGGACGTTGTGAATCTATTAATGAATTAACTATCTACCAATGGGTACTGTTGCGTGCGTTGATGATTGTAATATTAGATTAAATACGTGACATGAATTTAGGCTAAGTAAACATAATTAAAGTTTATATCCCAAATGAGGGACAATCTTTACGCATGAATAATTTTAGGATGATGATATGTTTGTTTACATTAGAGTAAGCCACAAATGTTACATGTATATAAACCCCAGAAAACCATTAATAAAGAGGAGAGTAAGTACAGACTCTGATCGGAGAACCATCGTTTGTCAGGTCCTCTCAATAAGTAAACCATCTATTGGTATTATTTTTGCATCAAGTTCACATCACACCCTACGGTGAAGCATAACCCTAACATTACTCAATCAGGAGTACAACACGGAGACCAAGGCAACCTCACGTGAATATCCCTGGCTCATTCTTACTGAAAAGTTTTACACTGGGCAACATCATATCTTTAAAAATTTGGCAAGACTCCCACTGCTCCTTTAATTGGGTAGGAGCTGATAAAAAAGTGTTTACAACATGCCACCAACGACGTATGTAATTTGGTTATATTCACTTCATTTACCATTTTGTCGTTGGTAAAATTCATTAGCGCTTTATATCGAAATATATTTCATAGAAAATGATAAAAATCCGGCATCCGAACGAGACTTGGCCTTTTTCCTAAAACGAGTTTCTGAATCACTTGTACCTGACTTGAAAGATTTGGCTGCCTGGTCGAAACACGATGAAGGAACACATAGGCGGAATGTATTGTCCAATGGTTCCATCTCAACACAACGAATGAATGTTGTGTCGGTACCAGTACCTGATAAAGAGGATGTGTTAACTAGCTACTGCACAACTTTCCCAGAAATGGAGAAAATAGAGATTTCTCCCAACTGGGGACTGGGTAGAGGTTGGCGGGAGCTCGTTTTCCTGGGGAATTCTAACCCTAAACCTTAAACCTCGATCAATTTTAAAAGTATTTGACTAAACATGTCCATCAAAAAGCCATATCTTGCTGGCTATGTTTCTTCAAAATTGCAGGTCACTTGGACAACAAACGTGGGGAAAACTAGCACTGAAAACTGTGCTGTACACGTCGATTCTTTTATTGCCCCTACTGAAAATGTATTAACCTACCCCAACTAAAATTACCATAAACTAAATGCAGTCTACAATACTTACAATACTCATATAAGTTTGAGCTGAAATAAATTTCATGGGGTATTCGAGTTCTACATAGCTGCTCTAACTTCTCATCAAGCAAATTCATATGCATGCAAGAACCTTCTAGATACCAAAGTCCATACATGCATACAAACATTGCATCATACTTCATTTATGGTTTATCTGCAGTATATGCCTAATTTTGTGTGCATATTCAAGAGTAATTTCCTCGCGTAATCTTTTATCGCTCAGGAAACTTATATACCAATAGTATTATAGTGGCATGATTACATGATACGTTTACCAAGTCAGTTGTGAGATAATGAAATAACGTAAAATCTCTGATAAGCAAGTCATCATTCACGTGCCTCAACTGAAGAGCTCCACCATTTTTGCCGGAGAGAAATATCAACTTTCATACTTACCCAAAATGGAATCACATAGTAGTTGTCCGATTTGTTTTGAAATTTTTGCAAAAGAAATATACCAGTGTCCACATGGGCACCTTATATGTAATGTGTGTATTGCAGGTGTAAACAACAACTGTCCGCAATGCAGAACCCCTACGGAGCTATTAGAATCAGGACTAGAGTTTTGGAAGAAATTCTTGACAGCCAAACATTTAATTGTAAATATAAGGACAGTGGTTGCACCACCAAAAGCAAAAGGAACGAAATTTCCAACCATGCCAAATCCTGCCACTACAGGTAATACTTATTAATTGAGTAGTTTATTTACTCTTTTCTAACCTAATTTTGACATCACATTGTTGCAGTCCTGATTTTGTGCCATTGTGTGAAATCATTGGATACGTAAACTGCAAATTTAGCATTGCCACATCATCCCGTTCGGAAATCGTCAAACATTTTACAGAAATACACAAAGCCATCTTTGATCAGGGGGAAACCTTCCGACTATGGCACGAACGGTTTGGCGAGTTAAGTCAAATGAAAAACATGCATTTTTGGAACCCTGTCATTCTCAGTATTGGTAATACTGATACAAGTCCACTGCTTTTGCTTCTTGGAAAAATTAACTCACCCATTGGAATGGCATCTTGGATTAGTGTTCAGATCTGGGGCACGGAGAACCGTGGTCAAAATTTCCAATTAGCCGTTGCCCTTCATCAAAATAACCCAACTTATTATGATAATGGTGCAAGGGTACCGATTCAAAAACCGGGTTTTGAGGTAACATAGTTTTCTTTGGATATAAAATATAAATAGTTTGGCTGGAATAATTTCATGAATTTATTATTAGGATTTGCGTATTTGCTGGATGATGAACGCGTATTCAACTAAATTTCAAACGCTTGATGTTTCAAAAAGCAACATTTATATCCCCATCTCCTTTATTACCAATAATTTTGCATCACAAGAACTTCATGTTGCATTGACAATTTCCAGTACAAATCAAAGTAATGTTTCGGAAGACGGAGCTTCAGGAAATGTAATTAAAGAAATCTGGACCTTTGACCACCCAATGAAACGAGGTAATGTTCATAGTAAAGCCAATTGAAAACATTGCTGGTTGTTACATTGTTTTTTATGTATTATCGAGCCGAAGAACGTCCAAAATATGTCAAAAAGTCTTATAAATCAAGGGAACCCGAATATATTACATAAGTTCAGATGATGATGATGATGCACCCAGCAGCTATCTTATTGTGGAAAGGTACAAAAGCCCGTGGAAAAGATGTTTCCGGGTGGGATCGACCAACAAGCTAAAACTTGGAGATATGGCTACATTAGGCAGAATGGACAGGCATGTTTACATTTATCAACTAGTCGAACTCTGGGCGTGATTTGCTTTGCCGGAGCAATGTTTCAAATCAAAACCAATGAAATCAGCAATACCGAGTGGTAACCGGCGATTTGCCTAAGGGAAAATTTGCCTTGAATTCATGCCGTGGAGAATTATCCCATGCAGAAATTTTACTTTTGAAAATTTTCTCTTATGGAATTTGGCCCTTTTTAAAATTTTGCCCTTGCGTAATTTTACGTTTACACTTTATCATTATAAATATATAAAATGATATCATAAATAATATATATAATATTTAAATAAATATATTATATATAAAATATATAATAAATGAAATACATCAAATATAATAAACACAATAATACCAAACAAAAACAAGTTGAATTTCGGAAATTTTATTGAATCCTGGTATTCTGTTTTATTAGTGAAAATCATTCAGAATTACGGATCCCTCATATGTTGCTGTGAAGATGCAACTTGCCCCATCAATAACTAACGGGATGCATGTTAAAATTATAATGACCAAACTCAAAAAGAAAAAAAAAAACAAACAAAAATGAACTGAGGAAATAACCGGATGCCTGAAAAAAATGATTTCGAGACTCCAACGCAGTTTCCCAGATTGAATTCCTCGAATTTTAAATAATTCCCGATTTCCGAAAAATTCCGAAAGTGAACATAAAAATTGACGGCAACAACACATAATACCACAAAAAACATAATGCGGCCCCTTTAAAAGTGATGAGCAAAAAAAGTCATCCAGCTTCAATTTCCCGAATTTTTTGAATTTTGGGGGTCCGAAAACAGCCTTGGCGCGTTGGTAAACTTTTTAGGCACCAAAATAAACTGAACTAAAAGAAGTTATTGTTTCCGGATTTAATAGCAGCCAACTCGCCCAGTAGGTTTGTTTAGCAATACAATTTCCGTCGTAAAGAGAAAACTACAATGGAATGAAGAAAGCCCTTGTATCATAATATATTAAAAAGACAAATTCAACTGGACTTCTTGACACAGCGTTTTTCAACTCTTTCAACTAAAAAAAAATTCAGCAACATTTCAAATTTTTCCATTATTAATAGTCAATTCTTTCTTCTTACCGACAAAGTATACATAGAATTTGGACAGTGTTGTATTGTCCCCAAAATTGAAAGGCTGACGTGATGCACCTCAGCCGCAAAATAAGTTACGGACATAACTCGAAATAAAAATTGAAAGAAGGCAAAGTCAACGTAAAATGATTGCTCAAGAGACGTTGATGATGATGGAGAAATCCAATAAAATAGCTAGAAATAGTTAAACCATAAAAACTGCATTATTGAGTTGATTTTATAATATAAAGTTGATTTTATAAAATAAATTCAACTTACGTTCACTGTAATGCTATAAATGTTGTGGCAATAGCATGACAAAATCAACGGCGCAATAAATCCTTGAACTTGTCGCGTAATGTCCACTAAAACCATAAATTCATCTCGCACCGTATCCCATCTAGTTACTGATTGCTTTTGAGTTGAGATCGAGTTTGGGTTTGATTCAATTATTTCCCTAACTTGTTCATTTAATATTCTAAACTTTTCTGCTACAGCTCTTGCTAAAACTATTGCTATAACATCAGCATAAACCCATCCCCAAGTGCCACACTTCACAAAAAATATAAGCGCTACGGTTAAAACTGGATTATATGGTGTAAAATCTGCCCAATTATAAAATATCTGCTTGTAGTAAAGTTCAAGAGACCAAATATTTCCCGTTGAGCCTTTTCTCAGCATTTGGATGTCATACATGATATTTTCCCCGATTCCTAATGAGAGACATACTATGGAAATTAACCAGCAAAACCTGGAAAATGTTTTTGGAAAATTTTGAGCTGTTGCTGTTTCAAAATCCTGAATAAGGCTTCTCAACCGTTTGGTCGCTAAGAGAGATACACATAAACAAAACACACTGTTAATGAGTATGAAGGCATTGGTGATGACTGTTAGTTTATCGGAGATGGTTGTTGATGATGATGATCCACGAAACTGTGGCGAATAAATAATATTGCATATGAAAAGAAAGAAAAGTGCCAAAGAGCACAAATTGGAAGCGATATGAGTTTTCGAGAAGGGATTCCAGGTTTTTTGAGTAAGTTGGTGCCTGAAATGAGTCCAAAACATCTTCCAATGAAAAGACAGGACGCAATCCGGACGTGAACAAATTTTGCTTCTAAATAAGCTTGAAAAATGCATTTCCATAAGTTAAATATTCACAATTAATTGAATTAATAAAAAACGTGTCTTACCTTCGCCCTTTTCAGGTGGTTTGACTTCCTGTGAAAACCAAGCTTTCTTCATGATTCCAATTTTTACCTTGTCCGCGAGCTCGGAAAGATGGTGAAAATGGGAATGGCCACAGACATGCATATTGTTTAGTTGCTGCTTACCATACTGTCTGAATTGTTGAGTGGTCATTTGTCTAATATTTAGCACTCTGAAACCCCCTTTTTATATGTCACTTTTAATTCATGCTTTGAAGGGTTTTGACGGAATACATAAACGTAAAACGCTTGAATAGACTATTAATGATGGATTTAGTTGTTACTTTTACGTGTTCCGCAATCAATATTTTTCAATGATGGAAATGGGCGATAAAATATGGCAGGTTATAAATGGAAAACTTTCTTCCATTGAAACTGTAAAAACAAGTTCAATTCATGCTATCAAGGCTTTTCAACAAACGACGTGCCATATTTCATTTCAGCCAACATTTGTTCACTTTCATGCATTTTCAACAAACGAACTTGGGAAAATGCTGAATCGGAACTTGTTGTTGACGCACAAAATAAAATAGAAAGGTCAACAAACAAGAAACTGGTTAAAAAGAGACAAATAATTTGACAAAAATATAATTTTAATGTATATTCCCTAAAATGAAGGTTTATGTGGCGTATTACATACATTTAAGCCACCTAAACTTATATTTTGTGTACAGTACCAATGCAGCCAAACTCTGCTTAAGCTTAACCACAAATAATTTCAACAGTTTCCAAATCCGCTTCCTATTTTCACCAACGAATATAAACGTACCTACACTCAACAACAAAGCATGAAGATAAAACACAACCACTATATTATCCTTGGTCGAGTACGCTCTAAAGTTTTCCGTTGTGTTCCTTGCACTTGCCACCGTTCCATTCCAATTTGTAATCCGATACTCCCATTTTCTCCACAAATGTAGCAAGCCAGACTGAAGAAGGGATTGCATCCTTGTTAAAAAACTGTTGGCAGTCCAAGGTACATTTTTGAAAACTAAGCTTTCATAAACGCTTCCGTATGGTCGCCTGCTCATTGATATTTGATTTTGGTGTACCCCATTCCTTTCCAGCTGAAATTTTAAACCCTGGATTTTATCAAGAGTGTTGACATACAATGTTTTTCCACATTTTAAAATTTTATCCAAGTTGAAATTTTTTTCAAGCATTTCAATCGCCTCGTCATCAGTTGACGGAGTTTTCAGCAGGGGTTTTAACAACGCTTCAATTTCAACTCCAGTTTTTGATGGATTTTTGAAATTGTAAATGTTTCCAAAAACTGTCCACTGCCCTATCCACCAAATATGCATTGAAGAGTTGATTCCAAGCTCCCGTAGTAGTATGCGAGTTGATGCAATTTCTTGAAACTCGGTTTCCATGGCCACTGGGGAATATATAGTAAAATTTTCATTTAAAACTTCTTCAAAACTCTGTAACCTTTTTTGATGTAATGGAGCAGTTAGCTGATTGATATTATCCCCTTGGTAAAAAAATGTTATGACGACACCAGCCATAATCCAGCCTAGTCCAATCCATCGAGCTTGGTGAATAGCTTTTGTGGATTGCGCGAGCAAAATATTCAATACAAATGCAGAGTGCCACCAAATTGAGCTTGGTTTTTTGTCACTACTTTCCACAATTATCCGCCAGATTGTGCCTGTACAAATGGCACTCGTTATGATTAACGCCCACGTTGGCAAATCAAATGCGGAAATATGGCCGAGTAATGATAACCATCCCGGTTTGACAATTGGGAAACAAGATAAGAAGTGAACATCATCCCCTTCTCCAGCAGAATACCTCACAGAGTCCATCACTACTGCGTTTCGGTCAATGCGGAAAACTGTAAACATGTTATGAATTATGTGACTAAATTCTCCTTTAATTGAGGGGAGAATGGTAACATATTATTCAGCAGCTGAGTTGGATCACAACCGACTCAAAACTGCCATCTTTTGGATTTCTCCAGTTGCTGATGTACGCTGAATTTGGAAATATATTGCGAATTTTGCTTCGCGGTTGAAAGAAAATGAGGGAGGCGGGACAGTTTTCGTGGAAAATTTGTAACCTTTCCAAACTAATTTTTTTAGACTGTTTAAAGCTTATCCAAAAACGCATCGTTTCCTCAAACCCAAGGTTCTTTGCGTGACCAATACAACTTCTCCCACTTTTTTGCATGCACATGATATTAAAAAGCTGAATGAGTTCGTACAGATGTTCATAAGGGTAGCAGAGTGCAAATCTAGTGTGACTGATTGTGTAATACCTTTTTTTCTGGGAATAGGCAATCAAGAAGGAGAGATATGTAGGTGATACGTTGTTTTGTAGCTTTTCACTTGGAGATTTCCATAATACTTGGAATGTCACCCACAACTCGAGTGCGGAGCGATCCATTTCAACTGTGTGGGTGACAGGAATATTTTGAACAAATATAACGAATGCCGAGGATTTACAGGATAATAAATAGTGGGATTCCTTAGAATGTCTGTAATCAAAAACGGGGTCGAAAATTGAGGCAGGAAACATATTTTGGTATTGAGGTCTTTTAAGGGAATATGAATTTAAGTAGCCCCATTGCTTACAAGATATTGGGGGAAAGTAGATCAAAGCGTAGCAACCTCGGATTGGAGGGGCAGCTCGAAATTTGAAACCGGAAGTGAGTAGCAGCTCCATTCTAGTTGAGTCACAGGTTATAAAATGCTCTTCTTGAGGGTGATGGATACTTCGATAAGAGTATGCGGATAGGATGACGGGATAGGGAAGAGATTTCAGGTCCAGTCTCTCTTCTGAATTACTAGCCTGCAAAAATTAAAAAAAGGTGTTAAATATATGTATTACGTTTTTTAATAAATTTATTTACATTCTAAAAGTTATTACATTTTTCCTCGCGAAATTAAACACGACATTCACCGCACACCTTTCAAAGACGTCAAGATTGTCCCCAAAGTCTACGAGGGAGTTCTCCTCCAGTTCTGCTGAAGCCCAGTAAACTAGAAAAACTTGTAGGAAAAAAATCGATGACGAATACATATTTTTAATTTTGTTTTTGGGATACCTTTCTCCGTGAGACTGACAATATGTGCAAACAAAAGACTTGCTAAAACAGACTGCAGTTAAAATGTGAAATGGTTGACGCAATCTATGACCATCTGGGACAGGAAATTGTTTCAGAAGGGATTGTCTTCGTTAATTATTATCAACAGGGATCTATTATGTCTATTTTAAATTGGAATAAAAAGGGAATCGATAAAACCTCGTCGATCTCAAGGTTAAATTGGCTGGATATTATAGAAAGTTGTATATTTAACATTCAATTTTTTCAAACAAATTTGAAACATTTAAATTTATATGATGAAGTATTTATAATTATTTTTTAAATGTTTGACAAGATATGATTCCCAGTTTGGCCTGGAGATAAATTTCAAACTACAAATTAACATAAATATATATGTGAAGCTTTCTGAAGAAATAAATACTACATAGTTTGTATCATCATATTCATCGTCTTCAATTTGCATAACCACCAACCTCTACTCTCACCCTCAAAAACTGCAACCTAGACGTCTCAGCAGCTTGAAACAAGTTCAATGCAACAATAAAATTCCAATGCAATTCTCTCCTGATGGTAATTGATAGTCGAAGAAAAAAATGTGCATTTCAATAAAATTGCAATTGATCTCACCGACAATTCTTGTACAGGAGTTAACTTTGCATAATGTCACTGTTTGTCTGTCCATCTCTGCCTCTAAAATATTGAGTAAAACATATTTTACAAGCAATTACAACAAAATCGCTTGCCAAGACTTAAAACAAGCTAAAATTCATCGTCTTTTAAATTTTAATTCAACAACAACAAAATAAAAAAACTTATTAAATCATCCGATACCTTTCGCCACTGCTAACAATATTTTTAAATAAAGGGTGTAATTGAAATGTAGGGTAAAAGGGTACTGATCGTTCACCATACGTGCTCCGATCCACCTGCTGCGTCATAAAACGTAGAGCTATTCAGCTTGTTGATGATGATGATGATGATTGAAACCCATGCATATTTCTTCTATAATAAAGTCAGCACGCGTATACCTATCAAAGCAAGGTAGCAGTCGGGTAGTTTCCGGTGAATTTTTCACACTGCAGCTAGCTCCTTCATTCATATTCATTTCAAATACGCACCTAGTCACCCTTCATATGATAAATTGTAATAATATTCTCTTCTTTTGATCGTGTGGGAAATCACACAAGAAAACTAGAAATAAAGTTGATGCTATGCATAAACCAGTGGTGAGTTGAACATTGCTCTTATTCAAATCGACAGCTACCCCGTGTTAAATTAATTTGAAAACGAAAACGAAGGGAAGAACTGCTCAGTATTCTCACAGAAATCGGAGCATCAACATCGTTCACAGATTACAAGCAACTAATTTCCCTTTCTACCTACTTCACACAATTTTACTTTCATGATGGACGAGCTAAATGGGAACGGTTCTAGTTCTTCAGTGCAAAGTTTTGTGTAGAAAAATATTATTAAATACTCAGCTGGAAAATATGAAAATTATGTGGATAAAAACTGCATTTCGACTCTACTTCTGGCAAAATACCAACTTTTGGGCAAAAAGTGAACAGCAAGTTTTTCCGTGAAATTTTTAAATAGTGGACGTTGAGTTATAGTTGATTTTTGTGAAATTGTATGAGTGATTGCGGCCAGCTTTATGAAAGAGCTCGCTCCAATCCCTCCCCAGCTTGGCTCTGCGCCAGACTTGAACAATCATGGTGAAAGTGTTGACAAAGATTCGCTACCACGTCAAGTCCGGCTTTCGACATGGGTTTAAAAATGTGATTTTTTCAAAGTTCTTTTTCGGATTTGTCGCCTCGCTTGGTATGCTCATAGCCTCGCATGATAAAGCAGGTCGTATCCGAGATAACCTCAATGCGCGGCTCAATGATCAGGAGGACACTTTTGATTTTATCGTCGGTAAGCTATTTAAATCAAATCACCCCAAAAAATTCATAATAATTTTTTTTTAATTTCTAAAATTTTCATTGATTTTTAAGTGGGTGCGGGCACAGCGGGCTCGCTGCTCGCCAACCGGCTCTCGGAGCAGCACAAAGTGCTCTTGCTTGAAGCGGGTGGGGAGCCACACCCCTCCAACGCATACCCGCCATGGCCTTCTTCATGGTCAACTACAGAGAGACTGACTGGATGCATCGCACCGTGCCCCAAAGACGAGCTTGCTTCTCTTCTCCCGGCCGACGAGCTGGGATCTCCCAAGGACGAAATTTGGGGGGCACAGGGAACCTCAACTACCTCGTGCACATGCGCGGCTCCCCGCGTGACTATGACAACTGGGCTCAACTCACGGGGGATGAGGGCTGGTCGTATGAAGCCCTTTTGCACTACTTCCGTCGGCACGAAAACTACCAGGGAGATTCACCAGACAGGGAAGCACACGGCTTTGATGGGGATTTAATGCTTGAAACACCAAGCTATACAGGAATGGCAAAAGAATTCATCCGAGCGGGCCAAGAACTAGGATACGAGCATGTGGATTTAAATGCGAGATTTGAAGAAGGATTCGACTCAATTTACAGTCCAATGGAACAGGGTGAAAGAAAGAGTAGCTTTAGCGGCTTCCTGGAACCCATCCGAGACAGGGTAACACTCATGATCCGGAAATATTCACGGGCTACAAAGGTCAGTATACTTTTTTGATTAAATCTTCCCAACTCTCCCTTTACCTTTTGTTTTATCTCAAGACCTACTTATTCATACATATTGAAAAGAAAAGTGGACTTTGGTTTTTTATAACTACCTAAACAACAACATTAGCTGACTTCCGGTGGTGAGTATGTGATCGCCCTTTGAAGCGATAAAAGTGCAACAAATAATAATGGTATTCAAAGACTCTCTATTTTTTCTCTGGGTTTCACTCTGCGTGGATGCTAATAGGAAAGGTGCATGCTTTACTAATAAATGTATTCACTTTCAAGATTCCCATTGTATTTTTATTGTCAATGAGGATTTTATGAGGAATGAATGTCGTGTGCCTAGAGACAGTAAAGTAAGTGCTTGTATCCGTATCATATCACACATAATCATCATTACTCACATAGGATTCGTATCAATCACTGTGATTGTCATGAATTTCAAACGAAAGGAAAATGAGATTCCCTTTCAATAATATCAGGTACATAATGTATACGAGCACCTAGACCGGAAAAGAAGCCCCGCATACGAGAAAAAATTCTCTTGCCACCTCCCGTGCAATCATCATCGTCTCTAGTTAGTGGGTAGGTATGCATGGGAAAAATTGTTGAACTTGTTTTTCATGCAAGCTTGCAAAGGCTTTAGCTATTCGTGATGCTCATGATATTGAAGCTACCGACGTTGTGGTGTTGTTTTTTGCCATCAAATTCATTATGCATTGTTATTATTCTCGGTCTCGTGACCTATTAAGAGCAATGAAGCTACCAATTTACACCACAACACGAGCGGAATTTTTTTATGAGAATGCTAATAATCCTGATGCTCAACGGAAATACATTTACTTAACTCTGTCATCGTTTTGTTGCAGAGAGCAGAAAAAACTTGATTTTTTCTACCAGCAAAAAAGTGTATTGCATCCGATTTTGAATTTTCATTGTGTTTACGTACCCGAAGCATATTACGTTATTGTTCATTTGAGCTTGCAATAAATACAAGCAAATCTACATGTGGATGAATGTCAAATGTAGGAATTTGCTCATTAGATTGATTTGCTGTTTTACAACGTCAAACGTGTGAATAGTTATGATTTATGAGCATTTGCAAAGCCGAGAATAGAAACAAAGGGTAGCGTAACCTGCAATTATAATCGTTGTAAATTTGTTTACTTCACGAGTATTATTAGCTTACATTTTGAAAATGGTAAGCGGAAGGTCATGGGTTGCCTACGTAAAAATTTTCATTGTTTTATTTCTTCTAAATGAGAATAAAAATAATGAAAAAATTCCAATTTTTATTATTCTGATTGAGATCATGAAAACAAATATTTCTGTAGAAATTAATAGAAAAGAAAAGGAATAAGAATAAACTAAAAGTCATATAGAACTTATTTTTTCTACCTTTTCATTCATAATCGCCGACTTCATCAGTTATTTCTTTTTTAAACAAAAAATTATCTTGAATTGCAAAATAATCTTGTCATTTTTCTCTTTTGCAAATACAATCCTGATAATCTAAATCCTGGTCTGAAGAAAAACTTGACGTCATGCAAAAGCAAAATAATCTGTCAATTTCATTTGAACTTCTGCCATGATTCCTCATTCATGTTCATTGACACTTTGCCTTCCCTTTTTTCACAACAAAATGAACAGAATAGGTAATTAACCCACCATTCATTCATCAAGGTTAATGTACACCTGCCCACCCCATAATTATCATATCATATCAAGTTTCATATCGTAAAACTATAATCTTTTAAAAATATATGCACATTTTATATTTATTGCCTGACAAACAAACATTATGGTGCTGTAACGAGAATCACGTTTCATTTATTGCATTGTTAACAACAACCATCTTGACTTTGAAGATAAACAAGTTTATTTTTATGAAGTTCAGCTCGAATTTTCAATTGTAGAAAAACTTTCTATTTTTTCCGTTTTGTCATTGTTGCATTTCTTAATTGATGAGGAATCCACGTCATAAACCTATTTTTGAAAAGGAATATAA
Source organism: Orchesella cincta (assembly GCA_001718145.1). Lineage (NCBI taxonomy): Eukaryota > Metazoa > Arthropoda > Collembola > Entomobryomorpha > Orchesellidae > Orchesella > Orchesella cincta. Next base: position 64,008 of record LJIJ01000748.1, on the reverse strand, counting down.
AAACACAATAATTCAAAATGACATTGACCTTAAGGCGATGAAGATGCAGTTTTAATTAAAATTACTCCCATTTATTTTCAGATTTTAATAAGGAGCTTTGACAACACTGCGTTTGGTGTTGAATATGATCGTCACGGTGTCAAAAAGATGGCTTACGCGACAAAAGAAGTTATAATCACAGCGGGTGCGATTGAAACGCCTAAATTACTGATGTTATCGGGAATCGGACCAAGAACGCATTTGGCAGATTTGGGAGTGCCTGTAATTGCGGATTTACCTGTTGGGAAAAATTTTCAAGACCATTTGGCTGTTTTGTTGGGACCATTTTTTGTGGATCCACCCCGCAGTTTTTTGATAGATCGGGACATAACCCTGAAATCTTTCTATGAATATAAATCGGATGGAAATGGTCCGCTTTCAACCTCAATTTTTCAAGGGGCTGCCATGATTTCTTCAAAGTTTGCCAAAGCAACGGGAGTTTGGAATTGGCCAGATATTTTAATGCTGTTGAGTGGAGTTGCAGGTCATAAAACGTTTGCGAAGGATATGGCTCATGCTTTTAATATGAATGCGAAAATTATCAAGAAATATTATCACCACGCGGCTGGGAGAGATTCGTTTATGATTTTTGTGGCCGTCGAGACCTCAAGGAAGGGGGGGATATTACGCTGGAGAAAAAGGAGGTGGATGCACCACCAAGTATAAATCCCCATTATTTAGAAAACGAGCATGATATGAAGACAACAATTGAAGGGATTAAAACAGCCCTATATTTAGTAGAGAATACAACAAGTTTTCAAAATTTGAGGGCGAGATTTACAAACAAAAAATTTCCGGGTTGTGACCACATGCCTTTTCGGGGGGATGCTTATTGGGAGTGTTATATAAGGCATTTTTCAGTGAGTTTAAATGACGCTGCGGGAACTGCAGCAATGGGGATGCCACATATGAGCATGGGATGGGGGTGGGGAAGCAGCACGGAAAACAAGGGAGTTCCGGGAGCGGTGGTAGATGGTAAATTGCAAGTGATTGGGATAAACCATTTGAGAATTGCGGATGCAAGTGTTATGCCAACCATTGTGGGAAGTCAGACTCAAGCTGCGGTGATGGCGATTGCGGAGAAGTGTGCGGATATGATAAATGATGCTTGGGCGCAGAGTGAGAGTGGTCCTCCGATGACCACGTTTTAAAACCTTATGGGTGGAGTGAAGCACATGCCAGGGACGGAGGAACAGCAACAAGGGGCGGGCGGAGGGGGCCACCACCTCAAAATCAAAACCAACAGTATGGTCCACCACCTCAACAACAGCAAGGGGGATATGGTCCCCCTGCTCAACCACCACAGCAAGGGGGCTTATGGCCCGCCCCTCAGCAACAACAAGGTGGTTACAGTTCTCCACCTCAGCCACCTCAACAAGGTTATGGTCCACCACCTCAACAACAAAATCAACAATATGGTCCACCACCTCAGCAATCACAAGGTGGCTACAGTTCTCCACCTCAACAGCCCCAACAAGGCTATGGCGCACCAGCTCAGCAACAACAAGGTGGTTACAGTTCACCACCTCAACAAGGTTATGGCGCACCACCGCAACAGCAATATGGTCCACCACCTCAAGAACAATATGGGCCACCAGCGGACACCACAATGCCTTCCCAAGGAGGCTACGACTACTCCACCAACATGCCATCATCATCTTCCGAGCCATCAACGCCAATGGAGATGAGCACAGGTTTTGAAGAATCCATGGTAAACACTGTTACGGAAGACACGATGATGCCACCTTCCTCAGACGCCACTACTTTTATGACTGAGCCATCAACTACCACCTCAGAAGACCCGATGATGATGGAAGGGTATACTGACTCAGCTATGGAGACAACTACTCTACAACCGAATACTGCTTATGGTCCACCTCAATTTCAAGGTGGTTACAACTCTATTAATCAGCAGTATGGCGCTCCAAATCAACAATATGGTGCGCCACCTCAGCAAGAATATGGTGCACCTGTTCCACCTCAAAATAATGCACCACCTCCATCTCCCCCTGACACTAATGATATCAACTACAGCCCACCACCTTATTTAGTTCCACCTGGGCTTCCTGGTGAGGACTCAACCACAATGGCTTCCACCTCAACATCCACCCAGGTGGCACCTGGAGAACCTTACCAGCCTCAAATCGGCAACCCGCTTTTTGGGGGAATGCAAGACCCGAGAAACCTTCCTCCTGCTGGGGATCCTGATTCGAGTTCCACCACGATGGCCACCGGCAGTGGTAGTGACCCACCTGAGGAGAATGCTCCTGCGGGTGGAGCTTTTGATCCGGTTATTCTTGACTCTGCCACCTCCGAAAGTACTACAGTTATTTCTACAATAAATGGGGTTGGTGATACATCAACATTTAGATCATTTTACAAGGGTGGCTCCCCGCAGCCCAAACACCCCTACACCCCCACTACAACTGAGTCAACGGGGCCTTCAGGGGGTGGTCTATTTGGGGCAACGGCAGCTTCAAGACCGAATGTGGATTTTCTTAATCATGATACAAAATTGCGACCTGGGTTACAAGTCAGTAATCCTTTTCCAGACTTGTTTTATGCTACTTCAGGGCAACAAGATAATCTCCCTGATAACCCGAATGATAGCTTCTACCAGAAATATCCGATTACTTCCAGTGTTGAATTTGGGAACAAAATCCCTTCCCCACAAAGTCTTGGAAATGTTTACTTCAAAAACCCCGAGTTTTCTACCAGGCGTCCAATTTTATTTGGGAATTTTCTCAAACAAGACCCCATTCCTCTGGATACCCCTCCAGCACCACTTAATTCCAGTGCAGTGGCTAATTCCAGAGCTGTGCATACTCCAGATAACACTCCTTTTACTCCTTACTACAATGACAAGAATAGGAGACCTGATGAAGGAACTGTGAAACCCACTGTTTTGTATAAATCGACGGGAATTACAAATAAAATTCCGAGCACGGCCAACGTCCCTAATATTTATTACAGTGTGAAGGATAAAGTCAGCAAGGAAGGGGTGGTAGGAGAAGAAGATAACCCGAGACGACGAGGTGGTGGTGCTGGTCCCGATATTCCCGTGATGTTCGCACCATCTCCTCCTCCACCTTCCCCAACAGTCAGTATGAAAGCTCCACCCCCCTCACCCCCTCAAATGTCACCAATCCCAATTAGCCCCACATACCCTACAGCATATGCCGCATCCAATTTAAGCTACCCTTCAGCATCATCATCATCTGGAAGTTCGGGTTTTGGGGGTTCTGCAGCAAGTTCAAATAACTATTGGACTAATGCCTCCCCCAAACCCTTAATGATGTCCCCTCCAGCACCAAATAATATTCATGTTGAAGTATCCGGTAAATCGGAGGATTCTTACTGGACCAACGCCTCCCCTAAACCCCTCCCAATGCCAAGACAGATGGATAATGACATTGAGGTGGATAATTTCAATATAAAAGTTCCATATAATAAAAATCTCGGAAGAATACGGGCGCTGAGGAGGAAGCCCAAATTGGGTGAAAGGTCAGACACAGAAGAGAATAGCGGCTCAACCGAGAGATCTTCTGAAAATAGGAGAATTGTGAGAATTAAATCTGACATGATTTGGACAACAACCCAAAGGCCTACTACTTATCACTTGACCACCGCCATGCCACCAACCAGCCTGCCCACCTCAGGTGGTAAAATGAAAATAAGAGTAAAAACCAAACAAGCTTTGGAGAAGGAAAGACATTTAATAAGCTTTGAAGAGGAGGATGCCTCCTCCATTTTAAGCCCTTACTGGACTCAATCCTCAACAACGACTTCAAACAAGCCTGAATTCGCAATTTCTGGTACATCAGCCCCAACCACAGCGGTTTACATGGCAGCAACTCCCGCAGAAATGACAATGACACCCCGGCCAGTGCTCAGTGTCAAGCTTTACGGAAAGAAAAAGGAGAGCGATGGGTGGAAAGCACTAAATTCAAAAGTAGAGGAAGAAGAGGTGGAAAACGTGAGCAGTGTGTATCTCTCCCATCCCGGTTTTGATTCAGGAAACCGTCGACCAAGCAGCACCTCAACAGAAAAACCCACCCAAGATGATCAAGATTCAGAAGGGACATTTTTACTAGGAAGGATTGCTGACGCGCTCCGAGGTGGGAGAAGGAGGAGGCCTCCACCTCGCGGACATTTCTCCACCTCTGGCAATTCAGCAGGGAAATACATGATGATGACCCAAGTGCCTGACTTTTTCCATCAGGATGAACTTCCCGAAGAGGATAATGAAGGAGGTGGACATGCTGAGGTGGAGGTGGTAAGTCCCTATGGGGATGTTAAAGAGTATTCCAGCTCGAATTCTAATTCAAATTCCGGATTAGGAGCTAGTTCCCCCGTTGTCAATGGCAACAAGGGCTCAAGCCACTACCATGGACATTCTTATGAGGAAGATTACACCCGCAAGAAATTCACCGCGACTGATGCCGTTGCTCAAGGCCAACATCCTAATCATTATCATCTTGATGATGATCCGTATTTCAGAGAAGGACCTGAGTCTACTTTTCCTTCCCCGAATGTTTTTAGCAGGGAAAGAGAACAGTCTCAAGTTACCCCAAGACCAACGGCATTTGAAAGAGTTCCACCTCCACACGATTTTGATTCAGGGGAGCGAAATAGATTTAACGCTTTTGAAGGACCGTCTTCCCCATCTCCTAATCCACCTAAAAACCATAACAATTTCGGAAATAACAATCAGAATAATTATGAACATCCACCACAACCCTTTCAAGATTTCCAGGTGACAACTCCAGGCAGCGATTTTACATCACCAGCTTATGATGAAAATCCTTTACAATTCTTCAGGGATGCGACTCCTCTCGCCCCACAGGGACCAACTAGCAAACCACATGAAGATCATCATCATCAAAATCAAAACCAAGGTGGTTTTGGAAACAATATAAATAATCAACAGCAAAACCAGCAGTTTAGCCAGCAGCCTCAAAATCTCCCAAGTTTTATTGACAATTCGGCTGAGCTTCGTTTCAACAATGAAAACCAAAATAATAATCAAAATCAATTTGGAAATGGGAGGTTTAACGATCAGATAAATCAGCACCAAAATCAAAATAATTTCCACTCAGAATCCTCAACAGGGCGGCCACCCACGCCACCCGAGCCTCAGCCCAATTTTAGACCACCAGGTCGAGATAATGATAATTTTAATGGAAATGTCCACCAACAAAATATTCCTGATCCAACCGCATTTGGACTTGGACACAGTGCTCCTGTTGGAATGGGTGGGGACAGTTCTCCCCCACCTCTGCGTGGTTTTAACACGCAAGTGCCTAATTTTGAGGATTCAAATCCAAATCTTCAACAACCACCGAGATTTGGTCCCACCTCGGGTCCACCTGAAGGGTTACCACCTCGATTTGCTGGACCAGGTCCCTCCCTTCAACCTCCTGAAGGTTTACCACCGAGATTTCCACCTGAAGGGCTTCCACCTCGATTCGGTGGCCCGGGAGATTTACCCCCGATTCCGAATTTCGATGATCTTGGCCAAATTCCAGATATTTTTGGGTTTAGAAATGTCCACTCGCAACAGCAACCAACTCACGCGCCACCGCAGCCGACTTTCCCTGATATTCCATCCCAGTTTGATTTCTCGTCGCCACCCACAACAGCGCTGCAACAGAGTGTCCAAAATATTTTGCAGGGAGATAACGGAAATAATAATGGGAATGAATTTAATAACAATCAAAATCAACAACAGACAAATCCCTCACCTACCCAGAGCATTGGGGTACCATCCCCACCTGGTTCTTTTGATGTCCCACAATATTTAGGGGAAACTGGGTCAAAAACTTATCAAGATGGTAAGGATCCCAATAAAATCTCTTTAACTTATGATGATACAGGAGCAGCAGGATTTTTGGATCCACCTGTGGTCCGAAACCAGGAGGGACGAGGGGGTCAAAAGCATGTGGACGTGAATCAAGTGTCATTAACTCAAAATCAACAGCAAAATGGTCAACAGTTTCAAAATGAAAACCAGAACCAAAATCAGCAAGGAGGCAATTTCCAAAATCAAAATGTTAATAATCAATTTCCCAACCAGAATCCTCCACCCCAACAAGTCTTCCCGAATAACGGTCCCACCCAGTTCCCACCTCGATTCCAGAATAATGGACCTACCCAATTCCCAGCTCAAAATCAAAACCAAAACCAAGCTCCGCATACCCCAATATTTGAGGAATCCCGTAACGAGGACATTACCCAAACGAGAGACCAAATTCTAAGTAATTTTGGACCTCAACAAGATCCAGAAGACTTTCCGCAAAATCCCAACGTTGGAATCCAATCGAGCCCGCAACCTCCTCTTCAAAACCATAGACAACCCACTCGACGCCCATTCGGCACCAAATTAAATAAAGAAAGGCCTATAAATCCATTTGACGAATTTACGGGGGAATTTGAGAATCCCTTTGGAGAGCTCCTGCTTCCGCAGAGAAATAAACAAAATCAGAACCAAAATGAGTTTCCACCTCAAAACCAAAATCAACCACAATTTAATTTACAAGAGCAGCAGCTTGGTCCAAGTCCCTTTCCCCCTCAGCAATTCCCATCAACCCCTCAACCCCCAGTTTTCAGCGTGACCCCTTTTGACCAGCCGGATTTCACAAGATTTGACATCCCCGGTGGAAATCCCCACTTGAATTTCAACCAGCAGCAAAATAATTTTCATGGTGGAAGCACCGTAGCGCCACCACCTCCAACAGCGATTGATTTAGCTGCGCTAAATCAAAATCAAAACGGTCCTCAACCCACAAAACCCAAACTGAATGAATATACCATTTACACAAATCCGGATGATGTGGATATAACCATAGATGGAAATGGAGCTGCTCCAACTCAAAATTTCGAACATTTACGTAGACGCTCTGATAATTTACAGCAGAGACGGAAAAAGCGGAGAAGGAATCAAATGAAAGCTCAAAGAGCTCAGGCTGGTGGACGCCGAGGTGGGCGCGCAGTGCGTCTCAAACCCATTGGTGGAAGCAGTGCTGAAGAAGGCAGAAAAAGGAAGAGATACTACATGCTAAAAAGAAGTGGAGAACAAGACGATGGAAACAGCACGGAAAATGGGGGCAAGGTGAAACTCGACACAATTGAAGAATTAGAAGATGAAACCGATGAAAAGGCAACTTTGGCCATGTCTAAAGAGCTGTTTTCAAACTTTTTCGGAGCTTTTGGAGGTGGAACTGATCCAGAAGAAGTGAAAATGTTGGAAGAACTCCTACACAACTCCACCCTCGTTGCTAGTCCTGAGAATACGGAGGAGAATAAAAGCACGGTTGAAAAATATCGACATCTTTTTGAAGAACAGGATAGCAAACTTCAAATAAGCACGACTGCAGCGAGCATTGTGGTTTCCACCTCAGGTGGAAGTGGGGTCACGAAAGAGTGGACGTCGGTGGAAGCTGCGACAACGAATGCCACCATATTATTAAGTAATGAAACGTTTAGTAATTATAATTTTAGCAATGTTCATCAACCTCCACCTCGATCCTTATCATTAGGGTCGAGTGCCACCACAAGAAACCAATCGAAGGAAGCAGGCTAAGCCATTTCATCATATTTATTTAAATTAAAAATGTATTCGTCTAATTTATTCTACTCGTGGCAACCAAAACGACTTGAAGATTATATTTTACACAAAAAATAATATTGCTTATTATAACTAAGGACGCCAAATGAGATGGGCAATGCACTGCTTTTTATATTGAGTGAAATAATATGAAAATATATTTTTATTAGTTTTATAATGTGTGCGTAACTAGTGGAAAATTTGAAGAGTTATTGAATAAGGATAATTTTAATGATTTTGTTAACAATTTCCTTCTGTATGAGTTGAGGTGGATTGAATAAATGGAATAATTATGTGATGGACAATTGGTGGTAGAAGGAAACTTCTTGTATTTGCTCATGATGTAAAAGAGGAAATTTCCTGTAAATCGAGGGGTTTCATATTTTAAGAATTTGCATATCATTTTTTTAATTAGCATGGATAAAGAATTATAAAAGCCTCCAGACTTGACACTGTCAACATTTCAAGAGCCAAAATGGGATTCTCTCCTACCTCCGAAGAGGAAACTAAGCTTGCACAACTGAAGACTTTTTTGGAAGGTTGAAACAGAGTTAATATAATTTTGTAAAATATTCAAATATTAATTTAATCAATTTTTATTCTAGAACACTTGAAAAGGACGAACTCAATTAATCCAGAGGTTCAAACTGAGTTGAAGAAAATTGTAGCAACTTCTGATTTTCTATTCAAGTACCTTCGTGGGCGGAAGTTGAATGTAACTAAGGCTTTTGATACGGTATGTTTGTTTATACTTTTGAAAAAAACATTCAGCTAGTTTTGTACTAGTATTTTTAATATTATTGATTTTGTTTTTAGATTTTAAAGTATGCAGAAGTTAAGTTTATATCTTATCCCGAATACTTCCCTGATCAAGTTCCAGATTATGTGCAATTTGCGATTGAAAGCAGGTTGATTAATATACTCAGCAAAAAGGATTCATTGGGCCGGACCTACTTCTATTTTGACACTAGTACGAACACCTATTGTTTTTATGGGAATTTTTAAAAACTTTAAGAATTTATTATAATTTTTTTGTTTCCCTTTTTCATTTCAAGAAAAATATGACGACGCTGTTATGTCAGTAGAGGAAGTAGGAAACGGGATCAGGTATCTCGTTGAGGCACTCATGAACTCCCTAGATTTTTTAGATAACGGCATGGTCATCCTGAAAGATAGCAGCGGGGTTAAATTTAGATATGGCAAACATTGTGGAACTGTGGGCCCATTTTATACTCAATTTTTTGTATGCAATAATTTATTTTACAAAAATTAAGGACTGCCAGAAATTTTCAACTCAATTTTGTGTTTTTGAACAGAAAGCGTTCCCAGTTAGAGTGAGAGAATTGATATTTTTTAATTTACCATTGTATGGAAAAGCTCTTCACACGATGATTAAACCTTTCGTTAAGTCAATAGCAATGGAGAGGGTGAGGAAGCGTAAAATATTTATTTTAAAATTACTTTAAATATATTTTACCTTAATTTTCTTCTTTTGTCTCGCATATTTGTTGTAGCTTTATGTTTCATCAGGATTTTCCGACCTCCACAAGCGTGTGAGCTTGGACATTCTACCAAAGTCCTTGGGTGGAAGAGTCCCCGATGAGGTGGCATTTGTGCCTCAACAACAGCTTTTAGAAATGGCCCATGGAAATATTGGATTTTAACATGAAATAAAGCTGGCATGGAATAAGTTGAAAAGTTGAATCAAACTATTTTTAGTTCAACCAACGAGGAAAATAAATTCAACATCACTTTCATTTCTTTCTGTAAATATTTACAGTATGCTTTAATTCACTTCTTCATCATGTTCATGATGTTATAGATAAATCGGATTCCGCATCATGAGCACAAACTAGTGACAATGATGACTGATAACTATTGCATATTTTTCTCAAATGTTTGTCAATTGAACAAGTAGAGTCGGTTACAAATAATTTTACTTGTTTTTCAAGTCTGACCAATCCCGATGTGCCACAGTGTTCGGGGGAATGTCTTATTTTCTTCTGTATTCTCGGCAAAACTCCGGCATACATCCCCGAACCAGATAAGAACATTAACCGAGTTTCTTCTTTATGAGCATTTGTTAGGGAAATGCAAAACGCTGCCCACATTCGGCCCGTCTTAGCAAAATGCTATGCATTGTCAAATATGCATAACTTTTGTTATCACTCTCTGTACAGATAATATTTTAGGTATCCTTTTTTCCGTTAAGTAGATAGACATGTGTTTGGAGCTCATCAGCATACAGATGCTACAAGTTGCAAGCATGGAAATTATACATTTCAAGTTTATTCAAACGTAAAGCTCAGCGATTGAGTGGGTTTGCATAAAAACCTTTTGCACTAGCTTTGCCGCTGTTTGCGGCAGGTATAAATATTACGAGCCATTTCCCATCTTATTTGCGTTTGGTGAATACTTACACTCGGATCGTTTAGTCATCGGTTGTGCGACTTATTCATCGGTCATTTGATTATTGATAAAAGTTAACATTCACTCAGTTACTTCTTAGTGAAGTGGTACAATAAATGTGCAACTATGTCAGTATTTCAGTCAGTAAAAAAAGTTTGGCAGTGGTAGAATTTGCCAACGAAGAAAGAGCGGTTGCGGTTGTTTCTTGTGCATGGTTAAACGCGGACGGTAGCACTTGTTTTTGGCCAGGTAACAAAGACCGAAATTAAACACCTTCCTCCAAAAACACGAGAAACCTCAAAAAGACTGGACTTGTCACAAGGTTGTTGTGAAAGGTTTATTTGGTAAGTATCTATATATTTATGCGCAATTACGCAACCACCCTTCAATACTCTAATCTTCAATTAAATTAGTCATATTCGTTCAAACAGAAACACTGATTTCAGCTAGACATGGATGTATCCGGGCAGAGGAGACGTCAACAATAGAAACATCAGCAAATGAAGAATCGACTACTCGACGGAGGCGCAAACGAATTGCTGAATCTTACACCGGTCAATCAAAGCGACGTCAAGTTGACCTAAGCACTTCTGACTCCTCGGAGGATGATCATGACACAAAAGGATCCAATTTACCATCCTTAGTTTTAAATGACACTCTTTGTATAAACAATTCACAGTAATCACATTATATTTATTTGCTTACATGTCCTATAGTATTTTTATGCCTGATTTTAGTATCCAGGACATCGGAAAAGCGCAGCCTGCCATCTCAAACAGCACCACCTGAACCATTAGTTAATCCGTCATCCCGAGATATTGAAAATGAATATGATGGACCCAGTTATAAATTGCAAGAAAATCAAGAGTGGTTTCAAAATGACGACCTAGCTTCCCCTTTGCCGTATGTTCAGCCTCAACCGTCCCAAGAATCAACTCTTGCAGCGATTTCTCAACTTCAGCGATCTATTGACAATCAGTATACTGAAAGTCAACGTAATTACAGTATTTTTACAGACCAGTCTTTCAATTATGACTAATAAAGTAATTAGGCTAACGTATTTTTGCGTTTTACAGGATTCCAGAAAGAAGTAATTAAATTTTTGGTTCGGATTCAAAAGGATCAACAGGAATTGCTTCGCCGTCTAGATACCAATCCGGATGTAATGCCAAATGGCCTACCAAAAATTCCAGTTGAATCCACGGAAGAGTTAGAGGCGCTGAACGATTTTCTAAACCTGGAAGAAAATCAAATAGCTTTAGTACGACGCCGTTTTACATTCAATTTATTTCTGTAGTGGGCTTAGATGACATAATATTCAAATATTTGTTTGTAGGTAAATCAGCTAAAGTCTGTCTAAAGGATCCAATTCGTCCTCTGTTACACAACGTATTCTGAGTCGTCTGATCACAAATGATTTGGCAAAGAGTCTCAGCTTAACCGGAAGGGGAAAGAACGCACGTGCAGGCCTCCGAAACACACCATTATATCGCACGATTTCTGGTAATCCTTAAAATTCAAATGTTCACGTTAAACGCTTTTTTACAAGAGGTTTACTCAACTCATTCACTTTTTAGCATCCGTACGGGCGACCAAGAAGTGTGGAGATTGTACAGAGAATGACATAGACAAGTTCATTCAGAATTGGCTGAAAAACGCTGGGGATCGATCTGGGGGCCGATTGAACAGAAGAAATCAAAACAACAACAGGCCAATCCCGTAGAACTGAGAGACGACACAAGTTGGCGGAGGAAACCCGACTCATTAATTTTATACAACAAAATGTAAACAATCCAGCACCTTCCCCGTCTTTACCTAGTCCTTCAGAAGACAGTTTGCATGATGTTATTAGTGTTAGTTAGTCAAGTCATAGTATTGTTAGTTCATTGCTTAGCGAATCAATTAGTTATTCAAATAGTGAAAGTTCTGTAAATTCCTTACTGAGTGAAAGTACTATACATACATTACCAAATAATCAGATTCCACTAAATCAATCGTTAGCAGAATGGGCTGTAAAGTATAATGTTACACACGCTGCAATTAGATCGTTACTTAAGCTTTTGCAGCCACATACCAGTAAGCTTCCACTTGATCCTCGTACCTTAATGTCGACTCCAAGATCTTTGAAAATTTTTGAAGTAAGTGGTGGAAACTTTGTTTATTTTAGCATTAAAGCAAAAGTATACCCGAGAATTGCCAAGAACTTCAAGGGTTATGTGGTAGACTGTTCACCGATAGGAATTAAACTTCAAAGTAAAGTTCCTCATAAATTAATATCTCTGTCTTTAGGACTTGATGGTATTCCAACAACTGGTAGCAATAATAAATCATTTTGGCCCATTTTAGGAAGAATAGATCAGTTTCCTTTTGAAAAGCCGTTTGTAATAGGAATGTTTCATGGTAAATCAAAGCCATCAGATACAAATTTCTTGACATATTTAGCCGATGAAATTGTGGTTTTGGAAAAGACTGGTTTTCAAGTTGACAACGAGCAGTTGTCTTTCAGAATTTCTAAGATTTTAGCTGATGCTCCAGCACGCAGCTTTTTGAAGGGAGTGAGAACTCATAATAGTTATGCAGCATGCGAACGCTGTACCCAAGAAGGTGAATGGAAAGGGCGTGTGGTTTATTTAGAATTTTCAAATCCTGCTAGAACTGATTTCTCATTTTCGCAGCAAACAGATAAAAATCACCATAACCACAACTGTGTTTTATCTAAAATAGATTTTGGTTTGGTTTCCCAAATTCCTCTAGATTATATGCACCTTGTGTGCTTAGGAGTATGTAGGAAGGTCTTTCGACAGTGGGTAAAAGGAAAGCTTCCCAATCGAATTTCAAGTCGACTCACTCTAGCCATATCAGGTAGATTAATTAATTTTAGAAAGTTTATGCCAAGCAATTTTCAAAGAAAACCGAGAAGTCTTGTAGAGATAGATAATTTTAAAGCTTCTGAGTTCCGTACTTTAGTTTTATACACAGGAGTTCCAGCGTTAGAAAGACTACTGCCGAAGGAGTACTACAATCATTTTGTGTTACTGCATTGTGCTATGTTCATACTACTATCTAGAAAGGCTTCTATTAAAGAGTGGAATATGGTAGCCAGTCAATTGTTGCTTCGATTTGTGGAAGAGTGTGGTGAAATATATGGCTCACACTTTCTTGTTTACAATGTGCATAATTTATTACATTTAGCTGACGATTCTTTAATTTTCGGCAACTTAGATAACGCCAGCACATTCCCATTCGAAAACTTTATGCAGGATATTAAAAGAATGTTACATTCAAAAAATTACCCTTTAGAACAAGTATGTAAGAGAATAATAGAGTACGAACAGTTTTCAAATACAAATGTGTTTGTGTGTGAGTCTAATTGTAACTATAGGCTACGAATTAGTTGTAAACGAGGCGACAACTGTTTTCGCCTGATAAATGGAGCAGTTATATTAGTTCTTAAAGTAGCTAAGCGTTTAAATAGTGAACATGTTTACGTGTGTAAGAAGTTTAGAGTTCAAGAAAAGGTAAAACATTATCCGTTGGATAGTTCCATTTTAGGAATATATATTGTTAAAAAGTTAAGCCAAGAGTTCGAAATGTCATTAACTGTAAACGATATTAGTCATAAGTGCGTATTGTTACCGATGAGTACTGATAGAATATGTTTTCCCTTGTTACATACTATTGCTTAATAAATCTGAATATGAGTACGTGTGTTTATGTGTTGAGTTTACTATTACGTAAGTTAGTTTCATAAGTCAGCATCTACAAAGCTTCGGATTATCTTCTAAACGTTACTGAAAAACTTTCGGTGTAAACTCGGCAAGCATTCTGAAAACCGTAACTAATGTTCGGCTTGCCGAATCGGAGTGGAAAGAAACTTCCGGTCAACATCATAATATGAGCCGAATTTAGTTACAGAATGAAATAAGCATTCTGGAAGAACATCTTGGCACATCGGGATCCATTGGCTGTGTCCCGAATTATTTGTTGCATGCCGAAATATCCCATGTATTTGGATACCTCAATTTTTTGGACTGAATTCCAATCTATTTGCATTGCGGAATCTTGTCGATCATAAAAATTATTCCTCCTCTCAACCAGTTATACCACTTACTCGTTCTTGCAAATCCTTTTCCCTACCATGTCAACCTGGTGTACATGTCTTGTTTTATTACTCTGTTCAAGTTCAAATGAATTTTGTGTATAAGATTCAGTGCACCAATAAATCTTGATTCTTGTTCGGTTCGGGGCTCAGTGAATTAAACATCTCCTTTCTACTCTTTTATCATCTAATACCAAGAATAAAATAGACATCATCATCATCCATCAACATCAATATTTTTTAAACAAGATGACCTATACTCATACAGCTGACGAACAGACTAAAATCATCCAGCTCAAGACTGCTGTGGAAGGTTTGAACTCATTTAAAATACATTATTTAATACGATTTTCAAATTACGCTAAAATATTTAAATTACCACTAGAGCATTCAAAAGAGAACAAGTCAATAGATCCAAAGATTCAAGCAGAGCTAAAGAGAATTGCTTCCAACCCGGATCTTCTTTTTAAATACCTACGTGGTCGAAAATTAAACGTGACTCGGGCATTGGACACGGTAAATAATTTATTTAATTCTATTTCTTGATTTTTTTGAATTTTATTGACAAAATTCATTTCAGATTTTGATGTATACCAACGAAAAAAAACATTCAGCTAGTTTTGTACTTGTTTTTTTAGTAACATTGATTTTGTTTTTAGATTGTCAAGTATGCAGAAGTTAAATTTATATCTTATCCTCAATATTTTCCCAACCAAGTTCCCGACTATGTCCGATTCGCTATTGAAAACAAGTTGGTGAACTTGCTCAGTAAAAAGGATGAATTGGGAAGGACTTACATTTATGTTGACACAAGTAGATATATTTTGATTAGCTTCTGTTTAAAAAAAATTGTATAAATATAAATGCAAAGATTTTCGTTTAATTACAGCAAAATATGATGACTCCGTGCTGACAATTGAGGAAGTAGGAAACGTGGCAAGGTATCTGGTTGAGACGCTCATGAATTCTCCAGAGTTTCTTGACAATGGCATCGTCATGTTGGAAGATTCCAGTGGGGTGAAATTCAAGTATGGGAAGCAGGCACCAACTTGTGGGGAGTTCTACTCGAATTTTTGGGTAAAATTCATTCAACCCGTGACCTTCTGCTTTTTTAATTAATTTTTTTGTATTTATTTTAAACGTGTTTTTTAACAGAAAGCCTTTCCAGTCCGTGTGAAAGGACTGATCCATTTCAACGCTCCAATTTATGGCAAGGCTTTATTTCTAATTGCCAAACCGTTCATTAAATCAAGGGCGATTGAGAAAGTGAGTAATAAAAAATCTTGCTTTGTTCAATGCTTGATATTTTGGTAATTTAAAGTTCTAAATATTTTTATAATACAGGTTTATATTTCATCTGGTTTTACTGAACTTCATAAGCGAGTGAGCCTAGATATTCTACCACAATTTTTAGGTGGGAAGCTACCAAATGAGGTGGCATTTGTACCAATAGAACAGCTACTAACTATGGCATTTGGGAGATGACCTGTTGGCTGTAAAGAGCAAACTTAATTAGCAATAATTCAATGAAATTGTTAATGATAATTACGCTATCATTTACATCAAATGTCGAAGCAAGTTTTTATTATACTTATTATTCCATCTTCCATGCAAGTTATTCGACAACAGTCAACTCGAAACTGCTTGTGAGGTGTAATTCATTCTCAATCCCTCACTCAATAAAATTCAACTTTTAATTGAAACACAGTGACTTTGAACCTAAATCAATTATTTGAAAGGAAATTATTATCTATGGGAATTTAAATATTATTTGTAATAATCAACTTAAATTTTGCGATATTTTGGATGTACATGAGTAAAACAATATATCAGTAATTCGGTAGAGAACGTGTTATGAGTAATTTATCTGGCAGAATTTGTACACGGAAAGAATAAACTCAATTGGGTTGAATAGTTGTAAACATATTTACCTCAGTCATGATCACGACGAAGTATGACGGTCTTCATAATTTTATTTTCCTTTTTCCGTCCAATTAGCTTGCAACTTTTTAATGAGCAGCTAGTGCATCCTGGTCATGATCGTGGGTAAGTTGAATAAAATGAGCATCTCCCTTTGGTTCGATATTCACACTTGTCGCAAACCAGTGGAGAACATCATCATCATCATCCATAAATATAAGTTCGCAAAATGAGCTGCATCCCTACACCTGTGGAACAGGCTAAAATAGCCCAGCTGAAATCTACTCTGGAAGGTTTAAAACAATTTAAAGCAGCCATTCATTATCAACTAGACTCAATTTTAAAATATAATACTTTGATTCAGAGCACTTGAAAGCTACCCCATCAAACAACGCGAAGGTGCGTGCCGAGCTACAGAAAATTGTTGCAGATCCTGACTTTTTGTTTAAATACCTTCGTGGACGAAAGTTGAACGTGACCAGAGCATTTGAAACGGTGGGTTTGATTTTCAAAATTTGATATAGGTTTAATTAACAATTTTTTCTATTTTATTATCATTCCAGATTTTGAAATATGCCGAAGTAAAATGCATAACGTTTCCGGAATACTTTCCAGCCCAAGTTCCAGATTACGTGCGACACTGTATTGAATCCAAGATTTTAAACTTGATAACCAAGAAGGATAAATTGGGCCGAACCTATGTTGTGGTTGACACAAGTATGTTTAAGTTTCTTCAAACATACTTATATTGATATCAAATAATAAATAAAATAATGCTAAAAATATTTTCCTTCCTAGCGAAATTTGATGACTCAATTGTAACAGTGATTGAAGCAACTAACGCACTACGGTATATCTTCGAAGCCCTAATGAATTACCCGGATTTCCTGGACAACGGCGTAGTAATTATGGAAAATGCAGGGGGGATAAAAATGAGTCATGGAAAGGGGGCCCCCACTGTAGCCGGTTTTTACACAAACTTTTGGGTGCGCTATGAAAAGTTTTCAGTTTATAAAACAAATATTTTTTTATGATAAAAATTGAAAATTTGACTGCTTTTTTTAATTGGAACAGAAAGCGTTTCCAGGAAAATTAAAGGAGTTGATATATTTCAATGCCCCTTTCTACGGCAAAGGACTTTTTGCAGTGGGGAAACCGTTATTTAAAATAAAAGCGGCTGATAGAGTAAGGAAACTAAAACTGCTGAAGAATTGAACTGGGTTTTTTTAAGTTTGATTTTTAACATAGGTTTTTGTTTCATCGGGATTGACTGAGCTTCATAAGCGAGTGCCGTTGGATGTTATACCGAAATGTTATGGAGGAACACTACCTGATGAAGTGGCATACATGCCAACAGAAAAACTATTGGCAATGACATTGAAAAACCGATAGTGATGCTTGATTTTCAATCTAGATGTAAATAAACTATTAACTTTTCCTTCCTTTGAAACAGTTAAGATGTCCAAACTCAAATGGAATATTTTTTGATGATGCATTAAAACTACCAATGTTAATTGGCAATTTGACAAGGAAAATTTCAACGTTTAAATTTTCTCTTCATTAAAATCGCTTTTATTCTGCTAGAAAGATGATTGCAATCGTACACCTGACAAAAAATTCTTAGAAATCTTTCCTGTTGGTTTGTCCATAAGCATGCCTATGTAATTTCCTATTGAATAAACAAATGACTCACTTTTAAATGAATTAGAAAAATGTCAAATAACAGGAGGGAATTTCTTTTAGATGGACATGAATACTTTTCTATCATATGACTTCAAAGGAGCTCATTATCATCATCATCGTCATCATCACAAGTTTCTGGTGCAAGCTAAAATGGTATACATTCTAACTTCAGAAGAGGAGGCTAAATTTCAGCAGCTGAAGTCCACATTGGAAGGTTGAAATGCAATTTTAGTCCTTGAATAACTATATTGTAGACAGCTAATAATTATATCTTAATAAAATTAGTAATTAGTAAAATTTTTAAGGTGAAAATCCTCATGAGCAACAAATATAAAATGATGCTTCAGACATTATTAGTAAATTTTCCTGCTTCCAATAGTTCCAATATAAATGTGATCACAACCTGCCAAATAAATTCTATATGAATTTTCATTTTCCTCTATTTATTTACCTAACGATTTTATACTTGATATTTATAAATGACTCATTTTCTACATGAATGGAATAAAAGGAGTGAAATTTTCCTGCATAGATATCAGTTCTCTTATATCCTGGTATTGAAAAATACATATCATCTTCACAAAGCCAAAAACAAAAAGTAGTTCCAAATATAACTATGGTCTACACTCCAACCAGCGAAGAGCAAGCTAAAATCCAGCAGCTCAAATCTTTAATACAAGGTTTAACTCTAATTTTATAATTTTATCACTCATAAATTCTCAATATTTAAATGTTTCAACTCTTTTCATACAGAACACCTTAAAACAAACAAGTCACTTAACCCAAAAGCTCGCCTGGTTCGCTTGGAGCTACAGAAGATTGCTCAAAACCCTGAATTTCTGTTCAAATATATTCGTGGAAGGAAACTAAATGTTCAGCGAGCTTTTGAAACGGTTAGGTTAAGTTATTAAATGTTACCACATTAGTAAGGATTTACGCTTATTTTTATACCGGTTTTAGATTTTAAAGTATGCCGATGTAAAATGTGTGATTTATCCGCATTTATTTCCCGAACAAGTTCCTGACTACGTGATATCCAACATTGAAAGCAAGTTAGTGAGAGTGCTAAGCAACAAGGATAAACTGGGCAGAAGTTATATTATGATTGACTCAAGTAAGTTTTATTTAGTTTTAAAATCCATTAGATTAGTTAAAAATAGTTTAAAAGCTTCCATACTTAATTCCAGCAAAATATGATGACTCCGTTATATCCACGGAGGAATGTGCAAACGTGCTACGATATGCCGTGGAGGCTCTCATGAGCTCTCCAGATTTCCTTGATAATGGACTTGTGATCCTGGATGATGCAACAGGAATACTATTCCGTCACGGCAAGCTTGCCATTCCTGCCACCGAGTTTTATTTGATTTTTTGGGTATGTCGTTAAATCAACTGCTTGCCAACTACAAAAGATAAATTGCAATAGTATTTATTTGGAACAGAGAGCGTTTCCAGTGAAACTGAAAGAAGTCCTTTATTTCAATGCTCCAATTTATGGCAAATCTCTTTTCGCTATGGTTAAGCCATTCGTGAAATCTAGACTTATTGAGAGAGTAAGTGTGTATAAATTTCAATGCAATGCATACCAAGTATCGTAGCTTTCTCAAATATTTTCCATTTATTTAGGGATACGTTTCATCTGGGTTGGCCACGCTTCATAAACGAGTACCACTGGATATTTTACCACAATCGTATGGTGGAACAGTGCCCGATGAGCTGGCATATGTTCCTACGGAAAAGCTGTTAGAAATGATTCTTGGAAAATAATTGTAAAAAAGGTTAAATTTTGATGTGAAACCACTACCCCTTAAAATAAATCACTACATTTTGATTCATGCTGTGTAAGCCAAGCCAAGATGAATTACAAGCTATGTTGTTAAATTGAGGTAAAATCTTGAAAAATATCCCTGTCGTCAGTTAATCAACAAGGAGACAGACGAGGAAAACTCTTTAAATTATTATGAATCATAGAAATTTCTTGTGACTTTCCTACTCTTTTCCATAAAACTTGTCAACCATTCGTTCTGCTGAAATTCTCATCCAAAGAAAATGTTCTCTTTGTTTAGCAAAGGCTGTAATTCTATCTGTAAAAATTCTTCATCACCAATTATTTCTTTTAGTAAAAATTACTCACGTTTGCCTCATTTTGCCAAAGGAAAAACGATCACTATCAACTTGAATAATTTTAACATTCACAATAAAATTACAAGATTTGCTTCCAGTTCCAGTCAGATACAAGCAAGAGGTTGTGCTGTAACAATGGCCATTTCCCTAACCCACGAGGAGCAAGTAAAAATAACGGAGCTAAAGCTTGCTCTTGAAGGTTCGAATTTCTGAACATTTAAAACATAAATTATATTTTATAAACAGTGATAATTAAACCGTGCTGGTTTGTAGGATATATCCATGCAAACAACACTGTAATTGGCAACGCAATAAAAGTTGAGCTAAATAGGTTTGCCACGGACCCACATCTTCTCTTTAAATACCTTCGTGGACGGAAGCTCAAAGTGGATAAGGCTTATGAAACGGTTTGTCCATCTAAAAATACGTATTCAATTATATTTTTTTTGAATTTGACAGAACTATGTGCTCTGTAGATTTTAAAGTATGCTGAGGTAAAATGTGTGATTTTTCCCGAGTGCTTTCCCAACCAAGTGCCCTCCTACGTGAGTCAAGTTATCTTTGGGAGGCTCATCAATCTTTTAAGCAACAAAGATGAGTTTGGGAGAACCTACATACTTTTGGATACTAGTATGTGAATATTTCTAAATTTTTCTATGAAATAACTAAGGAAAACAGTATTTTATTTTAATTTTTTTAGCAAAATGGGATGACTCAGTTGTCTCAGAAGAGCAATGCTCAAACACCTTAAGATACATCATCGAGGCTTTGATGAATTCTCCCGATTTTCTGGATAATGGAGTTATCATCATACAAAACGCTAATGGGTTACTAATAAGGCACTCAAAAAATGCTGGGCGCTCAACAAAGTTTCATCCCACATTTTGGGTACTTTAAATATTTCGTTTAACAAGTTATCACTAAATTCCTGGGTCGTAAAAAGTGTTGAATGTTTTTACAGAAAATTTTACCAGTTCGGTTCAACAAGTGGGTTTTGTTTAGCGCTAGGATTTACTGCAGGGGATTTTTCACAATGGCTAAACCACTCTTGAAGTCCAAAACTGTTGAAAGGGTATTTTTACATGATAAAATTTTATTTTAACTCACCTCCAGTAAATAACTGATTTTTTAAGACTTACATGTCTTCTGGATTAACCGAACTTCACAAACGAGTTCCTCTAAATATATTACCTAAATCGATGGGTGGAATGGTTGCGGATGCGGTGGCATTTGTACCTCCTGATGAGCTGTTGGCAATCGCTCTTGGAAAATAAATTCAGCAAAAAAGTTAAATATTTGAAAAATATTGGTTATTTTCAAGAAAACATTAGATGAAATTTTATTGTAATATAGCACTATCATTACAGACATACATAAATATTTACTTCAGAAAAATTAGAGTTTTCATTGTATTCCAGATTAAAAAGTTGATAAACATAAGCACCCTCACGGGAGTAACTTTGTAAAACACCGAAACATGAAATGAATACCTTCTCAAACATTTACCAAGGCATCTACAATGTTTGAAGTGTGCAACTCTTGACCCATTTGCTCCATTCCAATTAGAAACCCAGCTCCCACTCTTTTTAAATAGATAAGCAGCCGCTTGCATTACCAAAAGCCAACCAAGAGTGGGAATGAAAGCTCCAAAAACCAAAATAACATTGGCAAACCAACTGAGCCTGTCCCCAAAATGGATTAATCCAACATAGCAGAAAATAGCTCCGTAAGCCATTAAGGTTTGAACGACGTATAGAATTTTTGTTACTGCCTCGTTTGCAATTTGAGTTAGGAGAAATATAACGTTATAAATTTGAATGGAATTGAAGGAAATTTTTAACTCGTTGTTTGTGCAAATCATGCCAACTATATTCCAATTCAAATTTCCCACCGGACACCTTTTAATCACTTTAGCAGCGGTTATTATATAAATAACATAAATTAGAGTGTAGAACATAAGCAAACTAAACAATTTCAGGAGCATGTAACCTACGACAGGAAAATGGAGAATTATAAAAAATGTTTTTACTCCAGAAGAAAATTCCTTGAAAACCCAAATCCCATAAAGTTTACTCTCAGAACGGAATATTAGATGAAGCCACTGAATTGTTGGGAAAGCTATTTTTAAAAGGTTAAGGAGTATCAAAAGAATTTCGTAAATGGTTAACCCTTCAGAACAATTTACTGTCTGAGGAATAATCATGCCCGGAACGTCCTTAAAATACCGCAGATAGTTGTTGATGAAGAAAGCAAAGGTTTCTTGGTTTTTCCACAAATTATAGGATAAAATTAGCCACAAAGTTAAACCCAGAATGTAGACAACCCGGAACAAAATATCACCAAGAACATTCGATGATTTGACATTAACATCGTAAAATATTCCGTAAATCAAATAAATGAGGTAGAACTGCATGATTGCAAAATTTAAGGTGAATTCTAAACAAGACATTTTGCACCCGATTACTTTACTTCGTTCCCCTTTTGGAAGCCAGACAAACGGAACTGCTGATACTAGTCCTCCTACTTTTATATTCATTTGGAGAAGCCGTAAAAAAGTTGTTGAAATCATTTTGAAACACTTTTGAAACAAATGAAACAAACATTTATGTCAGTTCAGTTTCTGCAAGTGAACTGACATAAATGTTCGAGGTTTTGTCTGATAATATAAGGTTTGTTGGCTGAAATAAACTGTTATGTGCTTTTGTAATATCGTTATAAGCACTTATCCTTGATCTGCATTTCAAAAATGAAACTCGTGCTGCCATGGGTATACATTAAATTTTGATATATGTTCATGTTATCATAATAAACTGAGGTAACCTTGTTTGAATGATTTATGACTCAATTGTTCAGGCGTTACCGGGTCACTTAGGCTCACGGTGTTCGCATTGCTTGGGTTTAAATCTACAACCGCTTGTTCTAAAGTAAAATGAAATTTGCAGTAATTACCGGAAAGTAAGGTTTACTTTACTAAAAAATTATTTAAGCCCATGCACGTTCTTCAAAATTACAAGGGTACATTATTCTATGTTTGTAACTATTTATTTTGGCAAATGGGGAACCCCTGTCTTTGCCCTAAATTGCTATTTAGCATATAGCTCGAATCAGTATTTCAATTTAATACATTGCTATGTTTGTAATGCCTACCGATTATCGTAACTTAAGCTATAACTTTATTCACCGTGTACAAAATTTACAAGCATTAATTTATTATTCCAACAAAACCAAGAGGAAGCGATTAGTGAATGCAGTAGCTACTAACAATAAATTACTAGAGTTGTTCATTCTATGTAGTTAAAATGGCCAAACTATGTATGTAAATATGTTGTTAAAAAAGCCAAAATATGTAGTTAAATATGTAGTTAAAATCGCAAAAATGTGCACAAATGGACTTTGCAAATTAGATTTAGACAAAAATTGACGTCCTTGTATGTCTTGCACGCTGCTTCTTACATAAATCCACCCCGAAAAGTAACGTTTTAGAATAGAAAAGCTAGATCTGGAGTTCAAGATTAAAGAATTCATACTTTTGATCGAATAAATACATAACAAAATTACGATAAATGACCAAAATAACGGTCAAAATCAAGTAAAATCCTTAAATATGTTACTAAATATGTAATATGTAGCAAAAAGTCAAAATATGTAATATATGTTATTTCAACATGGGCTTAAAATACTCATACAAAGTTTGGCTTCAGTCAGATAACACAAGAAAAATATGTATTTACACAGAATGAACAACTCTAATAATTATTATGACCGTCTTTGATTTTTTATTTTAGTTCCCATCATTGAAGCATTTTCAACATAAAATATTTATGACATTTTTTACACAGGGAATGCAAATACCAACTCTTTTGCCATTTCCCTTCTTGAGACACAGCAAACACACACGTCAGCAATTTGCAACTAACAAAAAATGAGAGTAATTAGTAGAGATGCAATTAGGCCATATGCGAGGTAAAAAGGTTTTTCAGTAAGCGAATGTGTTAAAAGCGGATACGATGGTAATTCGAGACTCATAACGTATATAGAAAAGGAATAAATTAGGACACAAGCTTGGTGGCATCGATAATAAGCTTGTTTATATTCCTGTTTGGTTTAAAAATATTCTTTGACAAAAGCATGTAAAGTTATACGGAAATGCGAAAGTTTATGTAGGCCAAGTTCATTTTAATTTATGGAACATTGTCACTGAAATAAATTAAGGTGTTTTAAACTTCTTTTTTATATATTTTCTAAAATCTTGCCGATTTGAACTCTTCCCTGAAGTTTGCTCATATGTAGCAATAATTTTCTGATGCATGAAAATTCATATCCATGCTTTTATGAAACTTCAAAATTCACACGTTTGTGAAACGAAAAAGGATTCCCTGAATGCTTGGTTGAATTTCGTCTATAGACATTTCCGCACAAAATACTTTATAATAGTGTTCCAAGATTTTTCTTACATTTGATGCGGAAGTGTAAGTAAAACTCTCGTGGACTAACATTTCGTGAGTTACTGATTCAATCTAGTTAAGAGAGTAAATATGTGAGTACTTTGACAAAATAGAAAATATGTTGAAAACTTAGTTGCACTTATATTTTGGAGTTTTTTAGAACATAATATGCCGTCTTTGAAGAAACATCTACTGCAGTCATGCGGTAGTTATATTAATTATAGTTAAACCGGGAACAGTATTTGTTCTCATAAAAACCCGGTCAGCATGCTCCTTCTTTATATTTCCTGACCCTCACCTACTTTTGAAGTAGGAAGCAAAGGAATTGAGCATGTAAAAGAGACAAAAATCATTGTAGAAAGTCAGCTACAAAATAAGCAGCATGGGCCTTGAAGGTCACAAGTCTGCTTGCAACCGTTGTTTCTTTATTTCACGGAAGTATTTATCATCCATGTTTCCATTTCTGCTGCTAGCTTGCTTGTCTTTGAAGAGGGTGACCTCTGAAAGTTTAGCTGCATAGTTTGAAATTCAACGCCCAGTCGAAAAATAGACCTCCACGAGTTTTCTCATGCAAGTCATATTTCATGCCAATTGTGCAAAAAATTTCAAAAAACCTGGAAAATATAGAAGTGCAACTAAATTCTGAACATATTTTCTAGTTTTTGTCAAAATATTTAGGTATTTAATTTCATAACTAGATCAGGAACTCACGAAATGTTAGTACACGAAGATTTCATTAAATACGTATATTTTTTTCTCAAATCGCAACGATCCATTGGTTCAATTCCATTTACACTAGAATTTCAGCCACAGCCAAAACTTTTGGTTTGTGCTAAGCAAAGTGTGCAAAGTATGTGGCGCAAATTAATTTTATTTGCTATATTCGATGTTTTGCTGTGGTATCAAATTTCATTGCGGGCAGGTATAGAGCCTCTTGCGACAACCCTTGAAACTGCACTTTTTGCTAACGCTTTTGTGTTGGTACTGGTACAAACGGGAAATGTTTTTCGGAACAGACAAGACGTAGCGGGGCTATTCAATGGTTTTTTGAGATTGGAGAACCAAATAACTGGTAAAGCACATATTTAAATACGCAGTTCGTTCAAACTGGTCTAGATATAAAAATGATTAAAACTTTATAGATTGGAAACATATGAACGAAATAAAACGGTCTGAAATGTTTGTAATCGGAACTGCGTTTCTACTTTGCGGCACCGCTGGCTATTTTGTTGCAATGCTGTTTTTTCTTCAACAACTGTGGACTCCGTGTACATCCACAACGCTTGGTGTGAATCTGTTACCAGAATGTTCAGAAGGAGCTGTCCTTGAATGGAATTTAACATCACTAACGATTCTCGTGCTTCAAGCTCTACTTGTTAGCTGGCTTCTTTTTGATCTGTTTAGTCAAATGTGTTATCAGATTTTTGTGCACTCCCTCCTACAATGTTGCTGTTTGACACAGTACATGCGCTACTATCAAAATGTAATACAAACCCGAACCGCAAACTCTTTCTCAGTCACGTTTTATAGACAACTTCAAATGCTCACACAAATTTACAACTTCACCCAACAAACCAACCTGGTTTTCTGGTTGGAGGCCTGTACGTATGGCATTATAGTTGATAGCTACGCTTTGATTGCTTTGGGAACTAGTTTGCCGACGCCGAATTTTTTTTTCTTTATGCATTCCGTCGTGTGTTTAGTTTTTATTTTCACTTTTGGGGTTACAGTTTATGCAGCCCTTTTTGACGAGTCTACAAACACACGTCACTCAATGAACAAAAGCGTCCTTCTCAAAAGGGGTGCAAGTGAGAGAAAACTCATGAGAAGGTACATAAGGTCGCTTCCTGTATTGAAAGTAAATATGGGAGCCGTTAATTTTGTTGATAACATGACAAACGTCAACATTTTAAGTTTTTGTTTGGATCAAGTTGTATCCTTGCTAATGATTTAATGGTATAATATTCGGTAATCACTCCATATAGCAGTCTTTTTCGTTTAAAACAGCTGCTAATCGTTTCTAAATGTCCGTCTCTGAATTGTCTACCACCTGGATAGGTAAAAGCGTACGTAACAAAGCAAACAAACTAAAACACCAATACTTATTGCAAAGTCCACTCGAATCCGCTAGTCGTAAAAAGGCTTTAAGTAATCGGTTGGGAAAGCCTAAAGTTTTTAAATGTACATATTAAATGATAGCAACGTGCAAACAATGCAAAATCACGTGTATAACTTTGCGGTTGTGAGTCCGTATCAAACGTTTATAATGAATAGTAAACGTCACTTACTAGACGTGTATGAATTCAAAACTGTATGTTTGAATGGAATGGTAATAATAAATTTTTTCTCCACACCTCCTTTTTAAGTGCATTTAGCGATAGCAACGAAAAAGTAGAAGGTAGTCTGAAATTGGCACCCATGGTCAGATCTATGATTCCAGTTTTGACCCACTTGGAAGCATTTTTGGGTGGAACTCCAGAGACTCATATCGATAATGCATTCAAAAAAGCTTCCTAAATCTGGTTCATCTCTCAAAAACTCCATTTCGTTTAGAAACTGCTGAGTTGAGACTAATTTTTAGCAGAGCGTGCAGCGTAGATACCAAACCTACACCATTACAAAATTTTAGCGAATAAATTTATATCCGCAACAGTCTGACGAGTAATTAGACACCAAATATGACATTGTACGCCCTGTACTTTCCATAAAACTTATCAAAGTTTGTTAAAAACCATGTCATTCTCAATACACTGACGTATGTACATGTATTTACGGGTGCATTTACACATGAACGTTTCTAGGTCACCCAGAGGGTGTATTTAGTGCATTAAATAAAGCTAATAAAGTGCATTTTTTCATCTTATATTGCTACGATTTTAGTACTTGTTGATTACAAACCAAATCTTACTGGATTGAAATCGAAACTCAAATTGACACAGCATTGCAATTGCAATGACTACTTTAAATAACAAATGTATGGAAGAGTAAAAGTTTCATATATTATATATGAATTTAAAAGCCAGCGTGGCAAGTCATTGCGTGATACTAAAATCCAGAGTAATAGACATGTTAGGGAATATAATGCATGGAACCCAATTGTCTTTCAGGAATGGAATGGAATATATATAACTTAACTACTTAAAATAGTTAAATAAAAATGTAAAATAAAAACTTCAGGACTCCACACCCATCATATCCCTCAAAGCAGTGGAAAGATTTCTCAGAAACAGTTATATAACTTTCATGGAAGGAGGTGGCCCAGCTTTCATTAATCTTAAATTATCTTCTTAAATCATCTTTCATTCTTAAAATCTAAGTTTCAGAATCTGTAATCTCTCTTGTCAGTGTGTTTAGATACTCCCTCAATAATTGCACGCATCTTACAATCAGCAGCAGCTTATGTCTGTAGTAGTATTCAGTTTGTAAACTAGCAAATTGAAACAGCTTTGGCTTAAGTAAAAACCTTTGACATTCGCAGAGCAAAATACCTACAGCACTAATGTATTAATGCGCATATCAGCGCAGTTTGGCGAAGTAACTTCAATATCCGATGTTTATAGCAAAGATCTAAAGTGTATAGATGGGCAATCGGAAATTAGGAATAGAATATGACTGAAACTGGGCCACCTACTTCCATGAAAGTTATATAACTGTTTCTGAGAAATCTTTCCACTGCTTTGAGGGATAGGATGGGTGTGGAGTCCTGAAGTTTTTATTTTACATTTTTATTGCATTAAAAACCTGTTAAAGTGTCGAATATTTATTTTAAAGAATGTGCAAAAAGGGAACAACTTCTAGAATGGGCAATATTCGTTTCAAATTTGGCTCACTAGCAGAATCCCCAGGAGCCAATCAGAAGGCTAGGTAAATTTTTGTGCATTATAACATACATAGAAAAAATGCAAAATTAACTTTATTGTTTATATGAGAATGATAACATAAAAGATTACAAAATACATACGGGTTATAAAAGTTGCAGCATATAGGGATAAAATGAAAACTAATTATTCTTTAGGAATTGCTTTAAATACGGTAAAATCACAAGCAAATTACCAATTACAAGTTTCGGGAAAACGACTTTTACTTGGTTTTTCTATGCAATTGTCGAAGGATTTACATTTGTGTTTACGACACGTAACTAGCAGACTTCAAACGATGTGGATTTTCAGAAATTGTTCGCTTTAAATTTCTGTCATGTGTCTATATATTTACATCGCAAAATCATATTGCTAAAGGGATACCGTAAAAAGACGGCTTTTTAATATCATATAATTAATAATTATCGTTAATAAATCGACTTACGTAATTTAAAATTACGTAAGCTGATTTCGTTTACATCAATTGTCATTGCTTGCGTGTCATGAAGAAAAATGTTGTATGCAGCATGCATGTAATCCGTTTTCGTCAATTTACCACAAAGCAGTTAATAAATTTTTTGATGGTCTTATTGCCTAAATATATTTTACACAAATGTTCATAGAGCCAACGTAGAATTTTGCATTTTATTTCCATACACACATTTTCAAAGCTAAGTATAAAATATAATATGACAAGCTATTCATTTTCTACCCGATAAAAAATTAATTTTTTCGTAAAACTATCGTGAGTTTCATTGTTCCCCACATCAAAAACTGAACAAACTTCAGAACTCTAACTGGTGTCACAACATAAAATCCTGACATACTCAAATAAAACGGTCTTAGCGCTCTTCCAGCTCGTACAAAATATTTCCAATCTTTGTTTGAGTGTGACCCCTTCCTGAAATGCCTTACCCAACCGCCACTCTGTGTATACAAATGTCCCGCAGAGTGAACCACAATTATCCACCCTACCGTAGCAATAATAGCTGCGCAAAACAAAATGATGTTCATATACCAATGAAGTTTAGTCCGAAAGAATATTAGCCCAACAAAGCAAACAATGCAAAAGTAAGCCAGAAGATTTTCCACAATATACAGAATCCTTGCAAATGCCTCATTTACAAGTTTGTTAAGCAATGCTAAAACCTGATACATTCGAAGGGACTTTCCTAAATCTTGAAGATTAACACTGTTAAAATTCATTTGAGATTCGCTCAATAATTGGAAAGTAAGGATGGTTTCTGCCACGACAATCAAGAATCCAAAAACACCTAGCGTTAAAAAAGCTGTCATGGAGAGACCAATTAATTGAATCTGTAAAATATACATAAAAATCCTAAGCGGTTGGGAAAAAGTTTGACAAAGCCACAATAAATAAAGTTTGCTTTCCGGAAGGGCAATAAAATGAAGCCATTGAACCAGTGGGAAACCCGTGGCACCAAAGCACATGAGCTTTAAAATTAACTCAACTTTTTTCGCTTTGATCTGAGTTTGCTGGAAGTAGTGAAAAAAGTTGTTGACAAAAGTCACATATACCTCATGATATTTCCAGACGTTGAGTATATAAACAGCCCATAAAATGAACGCAACTAGGTAAACAAGTCGGAATATCATATCTTCTAGAATGTGTGCTGAATTGTAGTTTTTGTTGACGTGATCGTAAAGTAGGCTGCCGACCAAGTTAACAAAAAAGGAAAGGTAAAGAATGACATTTTTAATAAGAAAATTGGAGTTGGGATTGTATTCAAGGCGATTATGCTTCGACAGTTTGAATGGGGTTGCTGAAATCAACTCGCCAAGTTTGATATTCAGTTTCAATAGTTGAAATATTCCCAGAGAAATCATTTTGTTTGGATTTTGAGAAGAATGCATTCAATGTGAACGTGCTTTTAAAGCTTTTAAAACCAACTGTGGCAGCAACTGCAATAAGGACACTGATCCTTTCCTTGGCCCGGTTCTGTGGTATTATTATAGGGAAACCGGCAGTTTTTTTATACAAATTTTCATAAGCTTTGCTGATTTCAGTGTAAAGTATATAGCAATTAAAGCTACGTAATTAGACTGTTAAACGCAACATGTGATTTCTGGTTGCATTTAGCTACTTTTTAAACATGTATATTCGTACCTGGTGTACCCTCAAAGTTATTAAAAAATAGCTGAGAATACGCCTAATTAATTGTTACTTATGTAAATGAAAACCCTGAACCTTTTGGTTATTATCTATATGTACAGTTATGTACCTTCAAACCTTCCACATGTGGCATTAAGCCCTCACCTTAAAAAGTTTTTAATATTTGGAAGCCAACCCTAAGTACTCGTGAGGTCTATGTGTACCCCAAATGAACCAAAATTCAATTTATGCGTAAGCCAATCGTGTCTGAAAATTCAATATGAATTGAGACACAATATATTAAGAGCCTACTTTTAAGTGTAGTACCTACATAAATATTGTCTTAAATAAAGACGTAATACTAATATTCAATATAGTTGTTGAAGTGAACGTTACGATTAGATAATTATTCATACAAAATACCAATGGTTGATTAGTGTAAAAGTGCTTTTGAATAAAACATTAGGCCGAGCTATTGAAGCAAAATTATAAAACTATTATTCATATAGGAACATTAAGGCATTTCTGGGATTCTTAAAACTCAGGAATGTAATAACAAAAGATGGCTTCAACCGCGAATTCCATTCTCTCATTTTCTCTTATTAGTTCATGTTCGATTCACATTTGGAACAATGCTATAGAACCTTCACCATCTTCCCTATTTGAGCAGAAATTTTATTCAGAGTGTTTGTCAACCGACTTTCAGTGCATACTGCTACCCATTTTCAACTTCAATGCTTTTGTACCCCAGTTTCAATCATGTGCGTCAGGAGAAAGGCAGCCTTATTAAAGTTTTGTCAACGCGATACTCAGAAGCTTGTTTGATAGTTCTACCCAAATTATCTACATTTAAAGATGACATACTATTTTTATATAAGAATTGACAAATTGAGCCATACCTTCAAGCTCTGCTCATGAAGCCAACAATTCTTTCCATGCTGATAATCCCAACGGAAAATTTTAACTCCAACTTAATAACTATTTCAAACGGTTTATTTCTGCTTTCAAGTAAAATACTTATATTTGACCTACATAATGGATCACTTTACTACATTAAACAACTGGGATATGGATTTCCCTCGTTGAGTGAGGGATGCAACACGAATTTTCAAATTTGTGAGGATGCACCTGAAATTTATGGTGTGAAAGTCGAAACTAGAAAAGTTTCAGCATCGTGGACCTCAAATGATCTCAATACGGAATGGATAAAATCAAGCAAAAACTGGATGAAAAATTCAAACAAAAAATCATCTACAGAAAGCAACGAACTGGCTTGTGACACATTCAGAAATTTACCCCCTAGATCCATTGTTTTTTCATGGATTCCGGATGTTAGCGAGTCGTGTATTTCCAGTATTTATTTTAATATACGTAACTGCACTTCACACAGCTGCCAAACTCTGCACACAATGCGGTTTCAAGCTACATCTGTTTTTGTGCAGCCTGGATATATTTTCTGGGTGGTAAATGCTGGGCTTAGAAAAAGAGGATTTAAGTACGCTATAGTTATGAAAAACCTGAAAAATCAATGAATATAGTTGCATTATTAACACCTATTCCCATCTTGGGTTGGGTAGTAGTAAGTTGCCTAGCAATAGGTCAAATCTTAATATTTCGCTTGTTGAAATTTAAAAGCGCGTACTTTTCAACCCTGCAAATTCTGTTTGAACCAGGAATTTCTGCCAATCAAAGTATAAGTTGTCGACAGGCTTTAATTCTATTCTTGTGGATGTGCTGCTGTTTTCTCATGAGAAATGTTTAAACGTCCTCAATGTATTCTTACATTGCTGCTTTAAATATTCCAAAACTTCCGAACACGTTCCAGGATGTTTTAGCTGAAAACTCAATGGATATTGTATGGGTGGATAAAGGACTATCCATAATAACTAATTCAGATGCTGAAAACGATGAAAATAAAGTCGAGTTTGTTAGAAAGTATCGTGGAAACGTTTCTTTTTGTCATTTGAACAATTTGCCTGGGCCGGGACATTTTAGACATTTTTGAATTCGATGACTTCTACAGAAATTTGAAGAATGGTAAACCAATAGGTTGTGCATTTCATCGACCATTTTTTTAATTTAAACCAGTGAACTTGAAAAAACCACTTGAGATTTTGGCATTGGTGTATGAAACAAACGAGTGTTTTCAAATCGGACATATTGTTGTTTCGAAACATGATTAGTGTTGAAAACAACGAGGAAGATTTCATGACACAATATTGGTTCTACAGTTGGCCTTTTTTATCAGTTTTTGAGCAGTTTTTTACAGCTGACATTGGTAATCTAGAATGTGCTGGCGTAATTCAAAAGATTAGGGAGGAGTACGAAAACTTTAAAGTTGTTTGCCAGCTCAAAGAGCAGATTAAAAAGTTTGGGGTTGAAAAACGAATAAACATTTTCACCGCTGTTCAATTACAAAAAGCAGGGTTGATGGAGTTTAGTGGAAGTAATCCCGATTTGGTAGAACCTGCTGAGCTTAAGAAATTTGAAACGATGTTTGCAATTTTCGGAGGGCTACATGTAATTTGTATAATAGTTTGGATGTGTGAATTTGCACTTAGGTTTCGTATTTAATCATTCACTTTATTGACATAACTATCAAATAAATATTTTCAAGGAGTATAAACTCTTTAATAAATAAATGTACAAAAATGTTTGTTATAAACAAAAGTTTATTGTTAAATTGTTTTTGAAAGAAAATATACCTCTTGTGTTTGATATTTCCTAAATTTCCTATTCCTAAAAATTATTCATATATTTTCCATGAATATGCCACTAAGCCAGATGATAACTGAGACTTTTGCATCACTTCCATTACAGCAATCTGTATCCGAAGAATAATTTCGTGACACAAATGGACCGACACCTTAAAAGTTAGACACAACGATGTATGATCACACAAGCAAGTGTACGATGCGGTTTTTGCAGAGGAATCTAATATATTTTATTTAGCTAAAGTGTAATATTTTAGTAGTGTTGTGTAAAGTTTTAATTAAAACCGTCAATTTATCTCAACTGAAATTGTTGACCTACTCTCAA
The DNA here is from genome assembly GCA_001718145.1 of Orchesella cincta. NCBI lineage: Eukaryota > Metazoa > Arthropoda > Collembola > Entomobryomorpha > Orchesellidae > Orchesella > Orchesella cincta. The sequence continues at coordinate 30,674 of LJIJ01000748.1, read as the reverse complement.
TATCATACTCTTAATCGCAATAACTTGTTGAGATAAATTAACAGCGATTCAATTATAAAATTAATGCGTGTGAAATTACTTCAAGTATTGACGTCTCCTCTTCTGATAACATCACAAATATCTTTCAGTTTTGTAACACTTGGTCTATTTCCGGGAACCGCATCCCAGCACTTTAACATAAACTCATATCTGCATAAAAAGATGGAAAATAAAGCAATTATGAACATAGAGAGTATTCGTTTTAAATTTTTCACTTACAGTCTCTCCTCTATATTGTTTGGTTTGGGAGGACGCATGCCGCCTTGAAGTAACTTGATAAAGTCCGAATTATAGCGCATGCCAACATAAGGTTTATCCCCCAAAGTGTAAATTTCCCAAAGAGTAATTCCCAGTGCCCAAATGTCCGATTTCACAGAGAACTGCATTTGCTTTAGCGACTCGATTGCCATATTTCTCCAGGGTAAGGGACACTAAATATTCAATTAATTGCTTAAAAAATTTGGTTTAAAATTCAGAAAGAAATTTAATGAAAAAATTACCCTTGTTTTCTTTGTATAACAAGAAGTTCCTACAAGTTGACGAGAAAGTCCAAAATCTCCCACTTTGGCGGTGAGGTTGCTTGTCAATAGAATATTTCTCGATGCCAAATCCCCATGAATTACCTGAAAAAATAAATAAGTATAAAAACTAACTGGATTTTAAACACAAATTTATGTATTTCATTTTTTACCCGTTTGCAATGTATAAACTCGACAGCTTTAGCAATGTCACTAGTCCAGTTGAGCAACTGCAAGGGCGCAAATTGATTTCCAACAAGGAGTTCACATTCCTCCACAAAAGTTCCGTGGCTTACTTGATTTTGGAATTTTTGCTTGTTCTTAAGCAGGTACGATTCTAAACTGCCATTTTTGCAATACTCCAGAACCATTACAATCTCTCCTGTTTAAAAATCCATAACCCGTTTCCGTTAGCAAAGACTTAAATAATTTAGATGTTTATATTTTGAACTAATTTTTCCTACGGCTTCGTATTCCTGCTGTGCACGCTCCAATTAAAGTAACGAGGTTCTCATGATGCCCCAGATAAGCCATTATTTTCACTTCTGACAATACAGCTTTGAAATTTGACACATCTATATTTTTCGTACACGTTTTAACTGCTACTGGCATCTCATTATGGATAACGTCTGAGCTTGTTTTCACCGAAAAACTTGTTGTGCTACAAGCTCCATATTGATTAATATTTTTGTACTGCTCATAATTTTCCAGGTTGAGTTTTCCCATAAGCACAAGTCCAAATTCACCCGATCCCAATTTGGTTGCAAAATCTACAAAAAGAATTTATTAACAAAAAATCCACTTTTGTTATGATTCTAAAATTTTACCAATTGTAAGTCTTTCTGGTGGGATTTCCAAACTCTTTTTATATGGAAGAGCATCGATTGATTCAACATTATCAAAATATTCGGTTCTTGCTCGTTCCACAACATCTGGATTTCCTTCCACGAAAAAGTGTACTTCCGTCTCTGTCAAATCTCTCAAAGCTTTTCGTTGCTCAACTATTGTTCGTCTCATGTGAATAATTATAACTGTTGCAACTAGTATAATAAATATTCCCACAACTAAAAATACTACGGTCCAAGTTGTACTAAAGGACTTTCCTTTTTGTGGTTTTGGATCTACGTAAAATTCCTTATAATCCCATCCCATGAGGGATGTCACAGAACAAGCATATTTGCCCCTGATTTCCTCATCAATTATGAGGAAAAGTACCTCAGTACAATCCTCTTCCTCAGAAATCAAGTAGCGATCCTGGAATTTTAAAAGGTGCAATAAAATTCACCAAATTAATTATGAATGTTTAAAAGTTTTGTCTAAGCTACCGATAGAATATTGGGATCTATATCCCATTCAGGTTTCGGAGCAGGTTTTCCACTAAAATTGCAGCGCAGTTTACGAAACGTGTCGCCTATGACAAAAATCAACTCCTCGGTCTGGAGCTAACGATATAACCCGCGGAGACTCTCCTGTGTGGAAAAATTTAAAAGATAAAATAAAGTGGAATCTTTTTTAAATTAAATTAAATTTTGTTTCTTTAAAAACACAACCTTCCTGGACGAAAATTGTTTTCGACGTATTAACCCACTCGGTTGAGTTCCAGACTGGTCCGAAGCATTGCACAGTGTGAGGTCCAACTTCAACAAGTTTAATTTCAGTGGTAGCTCGAAATGTTCCCCTCCATGCATTTTTCGTATCATTGGGTATATTTTTTTCAGAGGCTTCATAACACGATGTTTCTGTCTCACATGGTTTTATGTCGTTTCCTTAAGTTTTATTAAGATAGAAAAAATTTTCTTTGAAATTTCAATTGAATTTTTCTAAAATTAATTTGATTATTTACCAGGAATATAAAGCGTTCCTGCATGTGTGCTCTTGATTGCGAACCAGGATCCCAAGGCAAAGTAAAATTTGGAGTATTCACAAGTTACGTTTATAGATTCACCAAGGTAATGCGGACCTTTGATTGAATGCAGATACAACATTTCTGAAGGATTTATTTCCGTCCAATCAAAATCTAAATGAAAAAAATTCCTTTTATAAAGTTATTCTTTGAGCTTTTCTACAATTTTCCTTCTTCCTTACATATGGGTGGCCCAATTCTCCAACTATCATGAGCATTTCCACGGAAAACACCAAAAAAATAGAACTGGACTAATTCAGGTCCAAAATTCTTGCAAACCACGAACTTCGGATTGTAGTCTCTTTTATGATATTTCTTGCAGTTTTCTTCCTCCGTAGATTTTTTATGAAAGCAGCTTACTCCTGAGTCGTGCTTTGCACAGGTAGAATTTTGTTTACATTTATAAACCAAGTTAATGCAACAAATAATTACGTATTATGTTAGTTACCTTGATATTTCCAAAGTGCATGCTGTTACACTGCGTCGCGGAGTGGCAGTTAACAAAGTCCATCTGTAAGTGGTTTCCATTTCCTGGATTTACGCAACTCCAGCATGTATCCAAGCTGCGTAAACCTGACACCGTAAACGCTGCTTTACTACAATCTTTCGCATTTCCTCGTCGTGGTTTTGCAATGGTAGTTGCTGTAATTTTAGGTTAACATTATTTCTGTATTCGATCTCGAATAAATAAATCATTTAACTACCTTGATTTTTGTTTGAAATTTCCATAATTAACACAGTTGTGTCGTTGCCCCATCCCATATTCACAAATGTTTTAAACTGACGTCGTCTTGACTGGGTGGCTTGGCAGCTGAACTGAACCAGAGCCAACAATTTCCCTTTATACTCCATTGTCAGAATTGATTGGTACATGTACGACTTTGTATCAATAATTTCCCGAACTATCCTCCTGTTCTCGGCTGATTTACTCATCTCTGAAATCCCGTCATCGTGCTAAAATCCATGTCAGTTTTTGTTTTAAGAAGCTAACTAAATGCCAAGTAAAATACAAGAGTTACCTCGATATAGTACAATATCCATTCAATTGGGTACGGTGCGTCACACTGGAGTTGAAACTTTGCATTAAAATTGGTAACAAAGGCAAACGTTTGATTGAAGTAATCTTTATCTGCAATTTCTGAAAATAAAATTTTAACTTGAGGGCGTTGCCGCTGGTAGGGATCCTGTTGTTGGCACAAAGAGAGTTCCATCAAGCTAAACAATACCAAAAGTACTTTGGAAAAATAAATATGAAGCATTTTAAGTGGAATCAATTTGTTGTTAATAATATTGGTTCACGTCAGTATTCTAAACTCAAATGACGAGGAAAGAAAATAAGTATGCCTGCTTGATGAATTTCACGAAAGACAGAAGATTACGCAATGCAATTCAGTTACAAAGCTAAACCACAAGCCATGAATTACGTAAGTCAATTTTCTTTTCGCCAATTGTCATTGTCATTGTGTTGTGAAACGTTATGTATGCGACATGCATGAAATCAGTTTTTGTCATTTTACCACAAATTGGCTAATTACTTTTAAGGAAACATCATAGCAAATTTATTCATATAAGTACACATGTCCACATATATATAATGTTTAGAGTATTATTAATGAATTATGAGACAATTTCATCATACATAAACAGGAAGTGGTTGTAATAATTTTTTTTTGCATAGATATGCATTTGATTCATTAGAAAAATTGTAATTTGAAAATATTTAGGACATATAAAAAAGAATAATTTACATTTTTCGTAAAACTATCGTAAGTTTCATTGTGCCCCACATTAAAAATTTAACAAACTTAAGAACCCTCACCAGTGTCACAACATAAAATCCTGACATACTCAAATAAAACGGTCTCAGCGTTCTCCCAGCTTTTCCCAAATATTTCCTATCCTTTTCTGCACCTGAGCGTGAACATTTCTTCCATAATCTTATCCAGCTGCTACTTTGTCTAAACAAATATCCCGCAGAGTGAATCACCAGTATCCAACCAACCGTAGCAAAAATAGCTCCACATAGCAAAATGATATTCATATACCAATGAAGTTTCGTCCGAAAGAAAATTAGCCCAACATAGCAAACAATGCAGCAGTAAGCAACAAAAGTTTGAGTAATATACAAAATCCTGGCTAATACCTCATTTCCAAGTTTATTAAGTAATGCTAAAACATGATAAATTCGAAGGGAATTCACGGGATCACCTAAACCAGTGAGATTTTTACTCTCAAGTTGCATTTGCATTTCACTCAACAATTGCAATGTGAGCATAAATTCAATTATACAAATTAAAAATAGAAACAAAACCAACGTAAAGTAAGCCATCATAGAGCACACAATTAAAGGAAATTGAAGAACGTAAACGGCAATCCAAAATTTAGAAAAACGGGTGCAAAGCCACAATCCATAAAGTTTACTTTCCGGAATGGCCACAAAATGTAACCATTGAACCAAGGGAAAGCACAGTGAGCCAAAGCACATGAGATTTAAAATTAGCACTGGTTTCCTCGCTTTAGCTGGAGCTTTCAGCTCAAAATCTTGCTGAACTTGCTTAAAATAGCGGAGAAAGTTGTTTACAAAGGTAACATGTACCTCATGGTATTTCCAAACGTTGAATATTAAAACTGCCCAAATAATATAAGCAAAAAAGTAAACGAGTCGAAATATCATGTCTTCCAGAACTGTGGCTGATTTGTAGTTTTTATGTATGCAGTCGTAAAGTAGACCACACACCAGGTTTATAAAACAGGAAAAGTAAATTATTGCGTTTTTAACAAGAAAATTTGAATTAGGATTGTACTCAAGGCGCTGATGCTTTGATAATTGGAATGGTGTAGCTGAAATCAACTCGCCAATTTTGATGTTCAGTTCTAAAAGCTTTAAAATTCCGGATGAAATCATTCTGCGTGAGTTTGGAGAAGAACAGACTAAACTGCGTGTGTTTCATCAGACGTTCTACATCAACTGTGACTAGAAACGAACTAAGGATACTAATCCTTTCCTTGGCCTGGTTTTGTAGTGTAATTGTTTAAAACTGGACAGCTGTTTTGATAAAAGGGTAGCTACTAATAAACGTATATTTTCATATGCGATCCACTCGAAAATTAACTGAAGTTATTCCAACCTAAAAGTAAGGTTTGTGATTGAAACCCCTTGAGATTGCTGGCAAAATCCGACTTACTTGTGTATTTAACTTTCCACATGCCGTAGTTAGCCTTTAACTGAAAAGTATTAGTATTGAGTAAAATGCAACTTTGAAGGTTTATTTTTTTGACATGAGGCTTTTAAAAATATATAAGGAAATTGAGTTTTAGAAAATTGGTAGTAACATAATTGGCGAGTGTTCCTTTTAGTTAAATGGGAAAATCCCGATTTTGTCAAAACAAAAAGAACGAAGCACACTGAGTAATTCAGCTATGCATGAAAACATTTATGACTAAACAATTCCTCCACCACAAAAAATTGTTTTCTTTTTATGGAACCTTTTATGGATGAAATTGATTAGTGAATCAATATTATGCCTTGTTCTTGTTTGTGGTTATATTTCCAAAAACCACATCTAACAGAAGCAAACTATAAACATAGAATTAAAACAATATTTCCTCATATGAGCGTATACTACATCGCTCCATGCACAAATTAATAATCGAAGCAAACTTTGAAATATGGACTAATTTATCAATTTAGTTGTGAGAAAAGTCTGGTGCATGTGAGTTGATAATTTAGTGTTAAAAATGAATTTTACAAGTAACAAATCTGTAGAGGATCTTTCAGTATATACGTGTCACATGCTGGATGTATCAGTTTTGGAGAAGGAATGCAAAACCACCAACACAAGCATTTGCTTTACCTGCACAACCAGTTGGAAATTTTTGACGGGAGAAAATGTCAATGATTTTAACTCTCTTGGACACATGCTCTGTTTGGCATGCGGGATTCTTACATTAAGTATATCACTAGTGGGCATGTTTACAAACTCTATAATTGTAAAAGTTATCCTAAAAAGGAAAAGTAAAAGATTTTTCGACATACTTGTTGTAATTCTGGCTATTATTGACTTGATTATCTGTGGACTAGCTGTTCCGACAACGGTGGCTCGACTGGCAGTTCATCGTAAGTTTTTAAATCAGATAGTGTGCCTAAAACTAACATTAACATTGGAAAGGATTGTGAACTTAATTCTAATTAAATAAACAGATAACGTGCTACGAGATGTAGCAAATGTGCTCTTCTTTTACGGAATACGGATGGTGTTAGTAGGTATGTTTACTCAAAAATTAATTTTAAAATTGGTGTAATAGCATTTAAAACTGTCATTAATTTCGGATCTTTCGGATTTTTAGCAAAAACTGGTTCAGGAAACATTGCAGTTCTAATAACAGTTGATCGGTTCGTCGGCATTGCGTACCCACTTCAAGCCAAGCGATGGCTTGCTTTCGTCAGAAACAAACTATTTGCTACCTCGCTGCTGACTGTGTCTCTGGGTTTTAGCTCTGCTATGTTATTTTCCCAAATAGTCACAAAGCAGGATGATTTAAATGTTCCAATTGTGCAAGATTGCAAATACTTCTTTAAGATGACAAATTTCGCGATGGTCGCAGGCTCTTTATTCTGGAAAATTCACACCAATTTGGATTACTTCCTTACATTACCGGTTTTACTGATTCTAAACATCTTCTCCTATGTTAAGGTATGTTTGATAGGAATAAATTAAACTGTTTTAAATTTACTTTCAATGAATAATGTTTGAATAAATAAATAAATAATTCTATTTATAATACCCCAGGTACAGAAAATGCTGAAGGAGCGTAAACAATTGACTTCCACTCAGAAGATGGAGATTAAAGGGCTAAAAATGTTTCTTCCTGTTGTCACAATTCTTCTCGTTACCAATATAATTCCAATTGTTCATTATGGTACACTACATTTTTACAATATTTTGTATAGAGAAATTAGCGCTTTGTTTTTGCTGTGCGTAACGGTCAACTCCGCTGCGAACTTCCATATTTACTATTATTTAGGATCGGCGTTTAGAAAAGAATCTAAAGCCATTTTAACCAATATGTTTAGTATTTTAAATAAAACTTGATTTACGATGTGTTGGCTACGACGAGTTTTAATCATTTATTTTATCCTAAAAATTTGTCACGTCTTGAACAAAATTTCGTTTGTTGGGACGAGAGATAAAAGGGCTAAAAAAAGTTTCTTTCTGTTGATTATTCTGTTCTTCTAATTCTATATTATTATACCTTAGTCTGCGTTTTCATACTCTGTATTAATTTGGATTCGGCTGCAAATTTATCAATATTTAGGATCAAAGTTTAAGAAAGAAAGTAAAGACATACTTAAAAATCATGCATTAGTGTGAATTTTTAAACGTTTTAAATTTAGATGTCTAATCCATCATAGGAAATACCACAGTATTTGGTGTTACATTTTATATACTTCTTTCCTTGTGTTGATGATGTTGAATTAAAAATATATTTATCTTGAGGTTGAGATTATTTCCAACCATGGAAAGTAACTTCCGTTTAAAAATGTGTAGTACAATGTATTGGCGAAACCAGGGTTTGAGTCATTCATTGGAAAGTCCGCAAATAAATGGCAAAACCAGCTAAAAAGCAATCAAAAATGGACAGTAAAACTTACTACTATTGACGGCCGAGTGAACAAACAAATTTTGTATTAGTTTTCCAACTGTTTTTTACAGCAATTCCAAAATAATGGTTTTTATTGGTAACGCTTCTAATCAAACAGTGAAGGCCCTCGACCTTTACATGTGCCACATGTTGGATTTAACTGCAACAGTTATAGACTGTTCAATTACAAACCCCAACATTTGCTTCAATTGCAAAACCAGCTGGAAATTTTTGACTGGAGAAAGTATTTATGATACTGGCTCCCTTGGCCACAGAATTTGTTTGATTCTCGGAATTGCCACTTTGTTTGCATCGCTCATTGGAGTATTTACAAACTTAATTGTTATATCGGTCATCCGACGGAGAACAAGAGGAAGATCGTTTGAAAATCTACTTATGTCCCTAGCCTATATTGACTTGGCAGTTTGTGCCCTGTCAATTCCAACAACGGTAGCTCGCTTGGGAATTTACCGTAAGGTATTTTTAATTCAAAAAAGTATAAGTAGTAATTTTTTATTTTTTCTAATAAATATTTGAATAGAGAATTTCTCACGAGATCTTTCAAGTGTATGCTACTGTATAGCAATCAGAATACTATTTATTGGTGAGTTTTTACTGATATATATTTTTGTGTAAATCATTGCAATGAATTTATTTTTATTACAATTTTTAAATCCACTTGTGCTTGGAAAATAGGAAAAAATGGATCGGCTAACATAACAGTCCTAATAACTATTGAACGGTTACTGGGCACTGCTTTCCCACTACATGTCAATCAATGGTTTACTTCATCCAGAACCAAAATATTTGTAATAGGCGTTCTGGCGTTTACTCTACTTCTCAGCTTTCCAAAATTACTAGCAATTACTATTGGGCGTAACATTTACGGACAGGAGGGACTCAACGTTCCCAGCCTGGTTGAGTTTCAGTACATTCTTAAACGAACAAAATTTTCGAAAGTCATGGGCTATACGTTCTGGCACGTTAATGCCAATTTAGAATATTTTCTAGCGCTTCCAATCCTATTCATTTTAAATATTGCCTCGTATATTCAGGTAGGTAATTATTCAAAACCTTTTAAATTTGTTGAGAGACGGGGACACTTTTGCAGTGACGTATGGAGTTTGAAGGCATTTAATTTTAATCAAAGCCACTTTAAAACAAAATCGAATATAGCAGTTTTGTAGCAAATTTTAATTAGCTAACAAAACTTTGTAAGAGAAACTAAGAGCCGACCATTTTTGACCTCGAGCGTTGATCGTTTTAGTCAGGCTTCACAAGAGTTTGTCACGCAGAAGCTTACAAATCGAGCTAAAAGACGGACAAGTAAAATGTCACTCGCGTTCTTTAAAAAAGGAGGTGATTTAAATACGAAGGAATCAAAGATAGATAAAAAACGCCTAGAATCCGGTAGAACACAACAGATTGTCCATTGTTGTCGTGTTTCAAAGATATGGACGCCAAAGAAGGCCATGGTTGCGAATAACGTGTATCGGAACCATCCCTTTACTTTAAGCAGACAGCTCGAGGAAAAACCTTGAATTAAATAATTTGCTTTGATGGAACATCAAGCTAAGAACTGAGGCAGGTCTGTATCAAACAGATAAGAACCTCATCCAGCAAACCAGTTTTCAGCAGGGGCGCTAAACGACGAAAGCCATTGTGCGGCGCAAAAAATTGCTAAGGAAATATTGTCAACAAGACAATGAAAAGGTATGATTACCAAGACCCATCCAGCACCAGCCTCTCAATGTTTCAAAGAGCTGACTCTAAGCTTGAGCCTGCCCATCAAAGAAAATAAAACATTCGTCTAAAATTTTCTACAAACATGCCCGCGTTTACAGCTTACTGCTACCCATTTGGACCGTTTGAAAGCCCTTAATATTTCGGGGCACCATTTGCCGCGAAACTATAACTTTGAAACATTGCGTTGATGACTATTCTGGATTCCCAAACACCACGGAGCACAAAAAATACAGAACACTTTGCGCTTTTGGTGGCAGATTTGGTTCGTTTTCTGATCAAAAGAACTTCGTTAGCAGTTTCACAAGAAAATGTGTTATTGCTGAATGAACACGAAAGCCGCCTTCACGCCACACCACCTGCTTCAAATCGAAAATTCTGGGCACTGCGTAAGGCCACTACCATACCCTCCTAAGAGCCCAAGACTACTTTCCAGTTCCAAACCTCGAAGAGAAACGGGGAGTCCGAAATGCGAAGCTTCCGACGCCAACCTCATGATCGTGTGAATAAAATGCGCTTGCGCCCTCAAAGCAAATTGGTTTTCACTATTTTTCTTTATTATTGTTGTGTGCTTATATAAATTTGCCTTACAAAACTGCTATATTCGATTGTGTTTAAGTGCTTTGCAGTTAAAATTAAAAACCTTCAAACTCCATCGTCACTCAAAGTGTCCCCCCTCTCTATCTTTAAATAACAGGGCTACAAACTAATTCTTTGAAAATTGGTAGGTACGTAATGCTAAGAAAACGGAGAGAATTAACTTCTACACAGAAGGTGGAAATCAAGGCGCTTAAAATGTTTCTTCCTGTGGTTACCGTTCTTGTCTTTACCCACCTAGTTCCAATTTTGCACTACACAACATTACATTTATGGAGAACATTTTATCGGGAAATGAGTGCCATCATGGTTCTCTGTGTGACTGTAAATTCGGCTGTAAATTTTCATATTTACCATTATCGTGGTTCTTGGTTTAGAAGGGAAAGTGAAGCTGTTTTATCAAATTGGTTTAATATGCTTGTCCATCCAATTATTTTTCATTTGTTAGCAAAAACACGCCAGTTAGAAACTATTCTTAAATCTTCATTTAATTCAGTAAAATAATATTTATCAAAATTCATATATTTTTGTAATTGTTTGACATTAATCATTTTTGTATTGCATTTCAGTCGCTATATTTATACGTGAAACAAATTTGTTTCTAGTTTACCGTATTTTGTGGGATGTTTTACTAATTAAATTGTTGACTTTTATTGTTTAATATGATGTCAACAGCTTCAACAGTTGACCTCACATTGTATTGCATTGCAAATATAATGAGGCGTTTCATTTGGATTAAAATGTCTTGCAAAGTAATAAAATAACTTTGTACCTCATTTGAGAAGCAACTCCTGCTTCTATAATTATATCCTATGTCAAGTATTTCCAATATCCTTGCAGTCAACCGAAGAGAACCCAGATTTCTGTACGAAAAAACTTGCAGCAAATTATAATCCAATTGGCATACGTTTTCGGTTCAAAATGCGTAGTTTTGTGATACTGGTTTCTCTGTTCTCTTCAAAATTCAGATAACTCAAGGTAACATTGAAATTACCAAATGTAACCAAATATTTACATACAATACAAATTTCCAAAGGAAAGAATCAAATAAATCTAATATTTTTTCAACAAAGATAATCCTGCATCATAAATTTGTTTTCTTAAGTTCTCGGATTGTATAACCTAATAGCAAACTAAAAAAATATTGTGTAAAAAATGAATTCTATCATCAGTAATCAATCCGTGAAGTTCTTTCAGTCAATCTGTGCCACAGGGTATTTAAATGTGAACACCAAGGTTTTGTTGAACTTCACAAAAATATTCAAAAGCAGCAATAAATTTTAAACACGCGCCATTATGCATTATTTACAATTTTCATTTTATACCTAATTACTGAAACACATTATACAATGAAGTAGATTATTATAATAGTAACATTTTTTAATCATAATTTTTTTCTTATTTGCCAAAGTATGCAGAAAATTGTGCCGAAATATGTTTGACCTCCTTCTAACTCAACTGAATTATGGTAAGTTTTTATCTCACACAAAAACTAACTTATAAATTTTATGATTTATTGAAATGTAATGTAATATGTTATTAGTGTTTGAATCTTTCCCATTGTTACTATAAATCATGGCAAAAGACTTAAAAGAATTTCTTAACCTTAGCCCTAGTAGCATATACCATCACGCGTTTGTAAGTGTCAAGAATTTTACCCCAGTTTTCAAAAGCTTTAAACAAAAGAAAAATAATAAATATTCCCCCATTTAGTAGAGCAAAAGCCATGAAAACCACATCAAGCAGAGTTCTCCCTGCGATACTCGTGCTACTCATCACAGAACTCACCGTATCCACCCTCGGCATTATTTTCAACGCTCTCTGGAGATTAATCCAACTTTGCACCTCTTTCTTTAGCCCAGCCTCTAGTAATGCTATCAAAATCCCCGTAAATCTAGCTGACAAAAAACCATGAAATTGAAACGCCTGCGTCAGCTGAAAATTATAATTTGCAGACTGCTCTATAGTCGCGCAAACATAATCATTTTCAACAACAACTTTTCCCATTTCAGCCAACAGCAACTTAATAGATGGAAACGTATAAAAGGCTTCTGCTCCATTTGTAAGCATCAGTTTTCTCTCCGCCATGTGATTTAACTTCTCCTCAAGTGTTGTCGGAAACGTATAGTTTTTCTCCCTGTAAATTATTTCCTTCAATTTTCCTGTGCCAAGATTTTCCTCCAATACCTTTCGTGAGTAGTTGGGCAGCAGACGTTCTAATTGGTTGAGATCATCGAGTATAGTAATGTGCAATTTGTAGCCCATTCTCTGCATTTCTAATCCACTTGAGGGAAACTCTAAATCTATAAAGTCTGTCGAAATTCCGCTATCATATATCCAAGGCAGAAACATAGCACCTAGCAAGTAAAACCCGAGAATTTTCCGGGGATGTGGATATTTAAATTCCCTTTCGAAAATAATCCACAACAAATCCAAACCCTGTGCTATATTCCGGTACAGGAAACAGTAGCCCACGACGATCAAAAAGAGGGTGAACCAGCAAGCAGGATCCAAGACTGATAGATAGATATCCCACTTTATTTTCAGAAGCTGGGTGGTTTTCATGCAGTAAACAAACTTAAAGGTATCCTGATGGGTCAATATGTAAGCACCCCTCGTAACTGCAATCACGTTTTTAAGGATAGGGTTTCCCGTGCTCAGTACCCGGATGTTCATGTGCCAATAAGTTTCTGGGTCTTCTTCAGCCCCATAAAGCCGAATTATTGGATCAATGCTCATGTTAATTTTCTTTGCAGCCAATCGGAAAAGAACGTGTTCTGCTATATAATTCTCTCTCAGATTTTTGCCAAAGAATTCATCTCGGTCTGAGCTGATGGGTTGCTCGATGTTCGTTACAAGTGTTTCGGAAAATTGGGACGACATTAGAATAAGGATGGTTCTTCCGTTGCCGTCGCGATATTTCTGGTGTGATTCTTCTCGAATTGTGGAGACTGTCAATGTAACATTTTGTAGAATTAGTTCCAGGGGTTTCTGGCAATAGTAGCAAAATGTGTGAAAATTGGTAGTATTTAAATTTTCATTAGGATTGGTTGAAATTGCAAGAAATGCCAAATTACAGTGAATGGCCGTGCATGAAATGGATTCAAGGGATTTAAACTGGATGTAAAAATCCCTTACTAGGAATTCAAAAGTTGGCCGGTGTTGAACTAGTACGAGGAACAAAGCATGGTCACTTGTGCTATAGCCAGATTTGAGTATTCCTTCTGATGTGTTGTTGAAGGTAGTTGTTAGAAGAAGAAATGTGATACAAGTTTCTGAATGTTTTGTTGCATGTCTAAAATAGCCGTTTGAAATAGATAGTTCGTCGCTAACAAGAATATCTTCTAAATCAAACCCAAAATCTAGGTGAGCAACATCGAAAACAATGCTGGATTGGGGCAAGTTATTTCGATTCGAATCAAGGAGATCCAAGTAAGTATTATTGGCGAATTTGGATGTCACGTTCGAGGCTTCCTCAAGAATAAAATTTATCAAACAATGTTCATCATAAACGAAAGGAAAATTGGCCAAAGAAGACGGAATTTTGAAAAGGATAGTTATTGCAGTGCTTAAAAAATGGGACAACATCATCGTGGCAGTTTGTTTGATATATGTTGCTAGGCAGAATGAAAAACCGGAGCTTTGTGAAATTTATGTTGAACAACGGTTAGCTTGAAAATAATACTTGTCTTCAGTTTTAGCAAGCGTATAGCTTTAAATTTTCGAAAATCAATTTCATGAAAGGGCTCTGCTTGCGTCACGTCAAATATCAATTCTTTAAAAGCCGTGAATAATTTACTTGATTTTGTTCTGAGCCAAACGAAGAATGCCGAGCCATGAAACCATATGTAATCGCCACCTAAAACGAATTAAAAATGGAGTTAGCGTGTTTAGGCTTCATGATATTTGAATTTTCGCAATAATAAATGTTGGCATTTAACTTTTCAAGTTTAATTTACTTTTCCTCCTGTGACCTAAGCCAGCGTTAAATAATATTTTCTATTAAAATGAAAAGTTTATTAAAAAAACTTTATTGGAATTTTGCCAACTTTGCCCATTTTCCTACCTCTATTTCTTAGAATTCTGAGGCTACATTGTAAGAAGCAGAAACAACAAAATATTGTTATGTCGTGGTATCAGCAGCATTCACTTCGTTGAGGTGCTTGAATTGAGACCTCAGCTTTTATTCAAGTTATCATTCCACATTTATAATGTCATCTTCATTTAAAATACTTTTGCAATTTTGCTTTGTGATTATTTTGAGTAATCTACACGAGAGCAATGGTAAGTCTTTTGGAGTTTAATTCATTCTCGTTGTTTTAAAATTATGAACTTTTTGAACTTTTGTATTTTTAATTTGTGTTCATAGCTGTGCACTGTTACCACTGCTCTTATTTTGAGCAAACAAGGCTGCAGGATGACTACAAACTAATTGCGAACAACAGGAGACTTCGCCTTCCTTCCGATCACCACTCAACTTGTGCTCAACGGCGTGTTCCAAGCAATTCTCTTATTGTTGACTGCTCCACGGATTACTACAATGTGCTAACAAAAACATTCCGAGATCATCCAGATCCTGAAAATCCATTTGGTAAGTCAAATTTTTAAATAAAATTTCAAAAAGCCAATGAAAATGCACCCGTTTTTTGTTACATTTATCTGACTTATTAAATTTTCAAATTTAATTCCAGAAAACATTGAGAAAAAGGTAGAAAAGCATATTCAAGCCACAAAAAATGCAACCATGGGCTGCGCCACAGTTTTTGTCAACGGTGAGTGGACTGTCAGTGGGATAAACTTTACGGTTGAAAATGTTTACCGGAGCTGTTTTCCAAACACGGCCAGTTTCAGTCAACTCCTTTCCGATTTTCAGAGCAAATTCCCAGAAATGGAAATCACGGGGTACAACTGCGAACACGAGGATAATTGCAATGGAAATGATTATTATATCAGAGAGCCACATCCAATTGTATCATTTGCCAGCTCAAAATTTCAGAGTTATGAAGGTTTCTATTTCGCATTGTTTTTCATGTTCTCATTGGTGCATGCGCAAATTATTTACAATTTGTTGTGAGATTTTGTGGAATAACAGAGTGTATATTTGTTTGAGCATTGAAATTCAATAAATTCAGTCTTATTAATTGTGTCGATGCCTTTTAACAATATTATCTTGAATAAGCGCATTTTCTTTCATTTCACATGAATCATATAACGTCATAGCTATTGTCTCGTCGTTTCCAAGAAGAAAAGGTTCATGCACACTCACATTCCGCTTTTGTAAATGCCAACGACCCAGTGTACATGAACCACTTCTGAACTGAGCAAGAAGCAAAGTAATTTTCACTTCTCATTTATTTGTCTTCCTGCTCGTTAGCAAATTTAAATTTCTTCAAAATGAAGACTTTTGTTAAAGTTAACTTTCTCATTGCTGTCCTATTGCTTCTGTCAGAAGTAATTAACGTTGATGGTAAGTTTGGTTTAATAATTTTTTATTCATAAAACGAATAAATTCAAAAGTATTTAAAGCATACTCATTATTCGCAGGGCTGCACTGCTATCACTGCGCTTCAATGCGGAGTATTTCGTCAAACGGCACGATTATCAAAACGGACGATCATCATCTTCCCACCTCCTTCCCTTTTACAAGTCACCCATCCTGTGCCTTTGGAGAGGAACCGGATAGGGAGCTCAGCGTTGATTGCCAAAAGGAAGGTCACTTACTTATGAAGTCTTTGGGAGATTACAAAACCGGCAATCCATACGGTAATAAATGATCATAGTTTGGAGTTAACTAAAACCATTATAATTTAGTTACTACTCGGCATATGTATACAATTTAAATGCTTCTTGTTTGTTTGTTTTTAGCTGAACTGGATGAAAAAATGGAGGAGGTCGCAAATTCCACTCGCGGAGCCAGATTTGCCTGTGCGACCATCCACATGACTGTAGATAAATGGACTGAAACCCTTGGCAATGGTATCGTTACGACTACCGAAATGATGACTTATCGAACATGTTACCCTGATCATTGGAACTTGAAGGACGTGCCTTCACCGTTCCAACGTTTCAACACAACGTTTTACACATGTGATTTGGTTAATAATTGCAATGGGTATGGTAACAGGGAGTCCTATCGCATTTTTCAGTCTCAATCCTCTGATTTCTCAGGAGGTTCCAAAATTCCCCGTTTTGGATACATGGTTTTGAATGTTTTGCTATCAATTTGGGTACAACATTTCTAAAGTCCTTTTGATCCGTATGGTTGGTGACGTAAACTTGAAATTGTTAATAATAATAATAAAGTGAGACAATAACTAAAAAAATTAATATTTTTATTCAATCATTACGTATGATTATTCAGAAAGATATAGTATGATTGGGAAACGTAATTTGCCAAATTGTAGAAATAAATCATTTCTCTACTGCAATTAGTTGCCATGCTTTTGTACTTGTTAGGAACATTAAGTTTTTCGTAAAAGTGAAAACATCGTAGAACATTTGTAGAAGTCTTCGCTTCGTTTCCTACACAACAACAAAGAGAAAAATAAGAAACATGTTATACTTCAGTACGATTGAGGCATTTTTCTTTTTGACTTTTTTCATCTAATTTTTAATGTTGTCCTGATAATTTTATGTGATAATAATTGGCAATGAATTCACACGCGCAGAAATTGCAATAAAAATACGTGGTGATGAAAATAAATCAAGCTTTTGTATGTCTGGGTGACGAACACGGAAGCTTTACCGTTCAAATAGACGCATGGATGGAGACAATGACTCAATAAATTTTACGATAATATCTCACCGTAATGAGCTGATCTTGAGGTGATTTGTCTTCATTCCTCTTCCACATTCACTTTCAAGCAGAACCGGAGTTCCGAGTAAGCTTCACGCTCATAAAAATGGCACAAACATCATCAACTCACGTCTTCTTATTGACCTTGTTACTCATTTCAGCTTTAATATTTGAAGCAAGAGGTAAATTTTTTCAGCTTATTTCAATTTAAAAAAAAGAAGTGTTTCACCTTTATATTTTTTAAATAGCACTACGCTGTTTCCATTGTGCCTATTTCTCCCCATCCACCGCGGAGTTGTTAGGGGACGAAGAAGGTTATAATGTCACGATTCGAGGTCCAGGAGCTGCCATCGAGCTCCCGTTCGCGACAGATCCCTCCTGCGCTTTTGGAAACATACCTGACGCTTCCATAAGCATAGATTGTGCAATGCATCCTCATATTATCGCTGCAACCCTCTCTGGCATTGCTCACCAACTTGGTAAAGGAATTTAAACTCATTTTAAAAGTTACGATTATTTTTAACAGTGGCATTTTTCTCTTTTTCAGAGGAGCTTGACATACAAATTGAGGGAGTCCTAAATGAGCAAGCCAATGCCACATATTCTTGTGCAGCAATGGCATTTTTTGAAAAAATTGAAATCGACGGTGTCTTTCATGACGTTCAATCAACGTACAGATCCTGTTATCCGGATACTCGCAATCTTACAGAAGATTTGTTGGCCTACAAGCTTATGTTTGGGGCAACCAACACCACAGGATACATATGCGATAATGAGGATAACTGCAACGGGAAAGGAGATAAGAAGAAAGATTCTGCTCAGGGGAAAAATGCTGTGGTTTCGATTGGGCTGGTTTGTATTTTATCCATTACTTCCATGATTTTGTAAAATATTGTAAAGTTTTGGGAGATTCATCTTGTTGAACTTCACAACCAATAAATTTGTATGAGTCATGTTAGAGGTTAGAACGTCTATGGGAAATTTACTGCTCATTAATATAACTGCAAGAAATTCATGATCAATGACATTTCCTCGTCACCATACTAATTTTATCATCGGCAATAAACATTCTGCTTGGGGTAATTATAAATTTTAACACCTAATTGAAAACAGCACGATTGTGCTCTCAGCAAGTACGATCATC
The DNA here is from genome assembly GCA_001718145.1 of Orchesella cincta. Classification (NCBI taxonomy): domain Eukaryota; kingdom Metazoa; phylum Arthropoda; class Collembola; order Entomobryomorpha; family Orchesellidae; genus Orchesella; species Orchesella cincta. The sequence goes on along the minus strand of LJIJ01000748.1, from coordinate 12,291 downwards.
ACGTACAAATATGTGAAGTTAAAAATATGAGAAATATGTGAAAACTATACACTCGTCATTTTCCAAAGTTAAATGAACGAAACACACATATAGAATTATATAAAAGTCCAAATAACATATTGTTGACGTGGGACATAATGATATGCTACAATTACTGAAAATTATATCAACATTAGTTTATCGTTAGCAAAACAAAATCAAATATTTTGTAAACATCATTATACAAAAGCTGCCATATTTTTTGTCAGAAAAAATTAAATACCACTACAGCAGTCCTGTTTACTTTTACTGTCAACGCCAACTACATGTTTTTGACATAAGTTTTTAATAATGTGTCAGTTTTTCCATAACAAACATAGTATCTTGTTCGCCATACAATTAACCCACACAAACATAGTCTCAAAAATTATGTTTCTTCTAAAACATAATTTTTGTGGACAGGTAAAGCCAAATATTGTATACTCAAATAACACATATTTGCAGTGACATATCGAGTATGACAATATTTTGAGCTTGATGAACAATTTTAATCGCATTATATTAAACTGTAAGCACACCAACTGCCTCAAAACGGAGAGTGGAATATTTTTGCGCAGTCAAACAGAAACAACTTTTTTGGACTGTTAACAGCTAAAATTTATTTGGTTGTATATTTCAAGCCTACAAACTCCGACCTTTTGCTTCAAGTTTTCAACAAAGCTATAGCTGCCGGCTGCAGTCATGCAATTTTCAGAGCAGGCCTTTACCCGGCTGATAAAACTTGCGGGATTCCTTAATGGATCGGATCTGCAATGGAACGCAGATTCGAACCGAATCGAAATATCCAAGACAAAATCCAACTCCCGACGAGTATCTAGAAGGGTTTACCTTCAGCAACTACTTACAGTCACACTTGGGGTCCAACTTGTATTAAGTGTAAAAAATATACTACCAAAAACATACACCGGAATGACCCTGGATATTGTCAACTTGTACGCAACTATATTGCTTATAATTCTAATGATGTTTGTTTGGGAACACAGGAAAGCATTATCCGAAGTTACACTGTTTATAAATGGGAACATGCAGTTTCAGCGGATGTACAGCTCAGCACAACATGAAAAAGAACCAGATCTCATGACAAAAATCAGCATCATTCTTCTCTCAGTATTGGTCTGTTGTTGCATTCTCGTTCCGATTTGCTTCACAGAAGGAATTTTGTGGAATTATCCGTGCCTCTCATCCTGTTTGGGATATTGGATTCTGGATGAATGCTCAAGTGGTGAGGGAACGGGATGGATAGAAACTGGAAAGAAGCTCCTTTTAATGGTGATGAATCAATGGCTCGGTCATTTTTCATACAATTGCGTAACTCTACCCTTAGGAGTGATGACTGTGGGCATGCTAAACTTGCATGAGAACTTGAAAATATTTTGGACACAACAGAGAACATCTCCTCTTCTGTTTCGAACAACGGTGATGTACCGCCAATTCCAAATTCTGGGAATTCTCTTTAACAAAATTCACCAAGGAAAATTAATGACACTCACAATGGGAATTACAACTGTACTCGTGTCGTTTGCAATCTTCTTCGCTGTAAGGTTGCCATTTAATCTTAAAAATGCGGCTCACCTCCTCCTCATTATTGTTAGTGGGTTTAACAGTGGTCTCATCATTTTAGTCTATTTGGGAAGCTTAGCTCATGTTCATACGGAATGCAGAAGGGTTCTTGCAATTTCCAAACGCCTTTCCTTTATGTTTCGAAACAAATACAGAAAATGGAACTGTTACCAGGAGAAGCTATTGAAGTCTTATAAACCTATTCGAATCAAATTTGGATATTCCAATTATCTTGAAGAAAGAACGCCTTTGGTGTGCCTTGATGTTGCAATAAGTATTTCTGCCAATCTTCTTTTATTAGACAAGTAAAAACTGTAGGTAAAACAGAGGAAGAAAAGAGGATTGTAATTCGAATATAAACCCGTACTTACTGAAGCATGGCACTGCTAATTTTATTCATTAAATTTTTCATTAAATTTTACGAAGACAAATATTGAGATATGTTTGTTTGCTTTGTGATATTATCGTCTGGGTGGTAGCTGGGACTATCAGGTTAACATTGCCGAAAAGCATTCCATATTTGCTTGAGAACTTCATCATTCTGAAATCGCGCAAGAGTAAAAGTATTTTTGTTCAAGTCCACAAAAGCAATGAGTAAAATACTTGTTTCTGATAAACTACCTCTGCTTTCTTCCCGTCATCCAAGGTTTGTTGTTGTCTATACAGTTCTGCCAAATTTTGTCTGCATTTCAATTTATTTGGGTTTTTGGATTGTAGTTCAGATAACGATGGGGATATATCCCCTGTATTTATTTTTGGGACTTCCGTAACAGTATTTGCGGAAATTGTAACTAAAACACCAAATAAAATCCATTTTTTTAGCAGTCGCATTTTTACTCAAATTTAATGCGTATTTTAGAATAATAATATTCACTCAAGTTGGAATCAGTCACTTTTGCACAATTGTCAGACCACTAAAAATGGTATAATAATATGGAAAAGTTCCGTCGTCGAAGAGCATTTATCTTATCAGTATATTTGTGCTTGTAATATTTGTTGAGCTTGGCTAATGACGCTCAGATAACATTCAGCTTGGTCATTAACCACCACTCTGCTAATCGCTCCAGGTACATATTACTTATGTTGTATTTGACAATGATGAATGACTTTTACCTTGAATGAGCTCAAACATCATAATGATAGTATGAACATGGATACATGTACTCACGTTTGTGAGCCTCATCCACCTAAATTCCCTACCATTTTGCAACACTTTGTTGGTGAGAAGAGATGCTCACGAGCATGCATAATTCTCACGAATACATGTGATATTGCAAACAAGATATGTATTATCGTGTTATAAAACTGACAGCAACTGTAAATTAAAGCACGCAGCTACTATCTAATATTAAATTAAAATTGTTGTAAAAGCAAAAAACCATTTTATTTTCTTAAAAGTTTTTTTTTCACTCTTTCTGATAGTGGGCCCTGGCACTGAAAACGAAAGTAAATTGAATTCAGTTTATTAACACAAGTCTTTTAAAAATCAAATTGTATTTTCCGTTTAATTTAAAAAATAACCTTCAGCTTTAAATCGAAATTAAAATGAAGGTTAAGAAAAAATTGTTTACGTGATCTAAAAACTAGTTCACTCGAATCAGTTCCGTGTTTGGAAATAACTCTCAGCCATTGTGTTTGATAGCTCCATGCCGAACACAGTGGTAACTCCGTTGTTTAAACAAGCTATCAATATCTACAACCGCTTTGCTTTCATCTACACGTTTAAGTGCATCTACCACTTACACATTGATGAAAATGACACAATTTCCGTTCTTGTGGATAAAATCCATGTCAAAAACCTTCCATCGGTCATTTTCACAATTTTAACATATTCCTTCGGAATCTTTATATTAATATTTGTTCTCTGTGCAGCAACGCTACCACCAATCAAATTAGAGATCGGTTTATACCTCATCATTTTATTTTCGCTGTTTCTCATTTGTGGCTGTTTTGCAGTGGTTTCCTTTTTTGTTTTGGTTGTTCAAAAACAGGCTAACCTTGGTTTTAACGCTTTATGTCTGCTGGAAGCAAGATGTAAGATACTACAAGAAAATATTTTTAATGCGATTCTTTAATTAACGTGCAAAAACTACTTTCCAGGTTTTGGGAAAGAAAATCCATTCAAAGAGAAGGGATCTCTTTTTCATGACAAATTAGGATTAATTGTCTACTCCGTCGTAATCAGCTACTCATTCTGTGCCCCATTGTTTGTCCTTGTTGGAGTTCACTCCGAATTGGATCCATTTTACTATATTTTCGATGCATACTTCCTACCACCTACATACGAGCGTACTGTTTTCTTCACTATTTTTTCGTTTAGTATCAGGTTTTTGGTTGGTTTTGTTATAATCATTGAATTTTTCAGATTTGGGTTATTTTTCGTTTTTTATTTTATTATTGTCTGTTTTGCAACCGTTTCTGTCATTTTCCAACTGAGCAACTTGCATGATTCACAAAAAGGAGTTGATCCCGCTTTGGCTTTTTACACTGAGTTACGCATCGCATTTGAAGCTATTTTTGATGCACTTCGTAATATCATTTTATGTCTCCTTTTTATCACCCAAACTGGAACAGTGTTGCTAATCTGGGTTTCTCTAAAGTGCTGGGGCGTTATTCCTATTTTTGTTTCTTTTGTGATGGTTTTAATATCTGTGGTTTGGTTGGTAACTGAAATGCTATTTCTTCCTTCTGCGGCAAAAATTCGAAGTGATAGTTTTGCTTTAGTAATCAAGAATCGGAACGGCTGCAACCAGCTAAACATTCGGTATCGAAAAATATACTTCAAGAAGAAATGGAAAGCTCAACAAAGCATTGGAATTTCATGCGGGAGTTTATTTGTATTTAAACGCAGCACAGTTTCAAACTACTTTATGCACCTTGTTGACAACTTACTAAATGCCTTGCTATTAGATAATCCTGTTTAGAAATAAGATACATATTTTCAAAGTTCACTAAAATTTATCGTGTTAGCATTTATTAAATTTTTCTTTTCAATCTTTCAATAAAATTTCACCAATAAATGTTACAAAACTTAAAGCAGAACAACCCACTATTAATATCCAGACCACGCTAAGCGAACTAATTGTTGTAGGCTTAATGTTGTTAAGCGACATTGAAATTCTAATTTTATTCTGCACAATACTGAAAATGTTAATGGCATTGTTTTGATTTACGATTAACATTTGCTCTTTAAGCTTCTGAATTTTTAGTTTGTTTTGATATTGAAACCTTATCATGCCTAAAATACCGGACGCCTCCAAAGCCCCTACATAACTGCTCATATAGTCTAAAACGACACTGGAAAAGTTGACTGAAATCCGAAGTGTTTCACCATTATATCATTCTCGGGGTTTTGGAATCTTTTCCTCTCCCCAAACATTTCTATTCCAATATTACCTGCAGCGCTGCTTGGATAAAGAAAAACAAAATTTTCCAATATTTTTCTCGTTTCCAACAATACCTTCTTTTTCCTGATGAAACCCACTGTTAGAAAACAGGAAACGGGCATATTTTCTACCAGAAGTTTGTAAAACATGATGTATGACTGGGTATCCTTTACATTGTTGTCTAATCTACAAGCAAACGTTGTGCTGTTGTGTTTGCGTAGAATTGAATACCCAACACTGTAATTTCGCAATGCCTGGCTTGGTGTTTCTTTTGGTGAAACTACAAGATAAACGTTGTACTCGTAGAGTAAAACGTTTATACTCTCGTCTTTCAAAATTTCATCTAGAGATTCTGGTACGTAAGGATTCGGAATGGATGTCAAGTATGAATAAAACGATGAGGTATAAACGTTCCGTAATAAAATACATGTAAATAGCCACAGTGACAGAATAAAGCATTGTCTCGAACTCGGATAATTGGGACTTTCAAAACTTTGCTCAAGCAATATTTTAATAAGGATATAAAAAGGGTTGGGAAATTTTCAAATGCGGAGTAAACATGCAGTAAATGTAAACGCAAGAGATACAACAATCCAATACAAAATTGGAATAGGTTTGATTAAGGATTCAATACTGACTCCAACTTTTCGTGGTATTGGGGTAAAATAAGCATATTTAAATCCCAAATGTGTAACTCCAAAGCTGGAAGGAGCTAGTGTGAATACAGATGAGTAAACATCTAGCTTTAAAAAGTTCAAGCTCTGATCCACAAAATGTTGACACATGAATGTGGTGCAGTTGTGCCATTTTTGGAATAGAGATGTACACAACTTTCCGCTGGGAAGACGGTAGATAGTACCCCAAAAGGGTAGAAATATGAAGAGTGGATTTCTAGGATTTGATCGCATTTAAGTTTCTTTCCGTTCTCTTGGTACAATTGTAATGTCCAATGATCTGTCCAGTCTTCGTTTAAGCTTTCCAACTCTTTTATTAAAGTAGTTAATGTAAAATTTGGGAGAATCGCGTGCACAATTATGGGTACCATTGCATATCTCCTGCCTGTGACCCAGTCATGTGAAAAACCACTTCCTAATGCTTTTAGAATAAAAGTCTCTGCAAAGCTGGTTCGTACATGTAGAATGACAATGATGACTTTTTTGTTCCGCAAATTATCGTCGAGTTCGATTTAATTTAGTTTTGAGGGTTCTGATGGAATAGCAGGTAAAATAGCTATCATGAATGTTGGTATAACTGTACGCTTCATATATTCATTTATGGTATCGTGAAGACCTTTTGTTCTAAAGTTGGGGAGTACTGAGTACCCTTTAAAATTGTTTTCAGGGGGTTGTTTATTTCCTAAAATGAATTGTTTTGGAAAAATAGTCAAGCATGGCTCGGAGTGTTTCAATCTTAATATTCTCAATAAGTCACTGAAAATTTCTCTCATATGTTCATAAATTGGAAAACGATAATCGAACGTGAAATTATGGAGCAGGATGCAGTGGCTACCTAGTTTAGTGCAGTCATGGAGAAGGCCTTCGTCGTAGAAGGAATAGCTAGGTAAGCTTAAGTTGAAGTTCCATGTAAATATAGTACATGTACTAAATAGACTGATGGAAAGGAAATCAAATCCTGACATTTTGAACGCAGAGGAAATTTTGAAATACTTTTGCTACCAAACCACAAATAAAACCAACCAATACTGCTTCATTGCTGTGTAAATGTATTGAAATGGTATAAAATTTAGTTATATTTCAACCGATAGAATGTGAAACTAGAGAGTAATGAGGCGCTTTCATTTATTAAAACAATTTGTGATTTATCCGAATAAATATGTCATTTTTTTATAAACGTTGGTTTTTTAAGCAATTCATGTCAGTTAGGCAACCTAACTTTAATGTTCGACATTGGTCATTATTAATCTCTTATCCTTATTAGGAGATAAGTATACTGTTCAAACAAGTCCATTCATGAATTTTAATATTAGTTGAAAAGAGAGATTGAAGTGATTCAAGAGATAGTTTTCGGATTTGAAGATAGCGGAAGGATGAAATTTTGATTTTGAAAGAGTAGTTAAAGTTAAAGAAATCCCATTGCTTTGTACACCTACTTAGAGCAAAATACGTAGAGTCGATGCAGAAACGGAATTGAACCAATGGGTTGCAAATGTAGACACTTATGAAAACCCGATCGTAAGTACTTGCCTGTTGTATTGCATTTAAAAACGTTTTATAAAGTATTTTTCTAGGTCCTATAACACGTACATAATACGCTAATGCAAGATACCACAAGAAATCATTTTATCCAGAATGTTCAAGATTCGCTGACAATTAGTTGCTCAAAATCTCTTCCTGTAGTGCAATGGCAATTCTGGCTGCATTAAATTAACTTTGATTCTGCACAAGCGCTAAATGTATTGAATAAATCCATTGCATTCAATCTTTTATATCATCTTTTAGCTCTTCAGCTTTTTTCTCTGCACTATAGCTCAATCGTAGCTTTAACTCAAGTGCAAGCACTATCCAAATGAACTCAATGAATATTCAATGAAGTCAAAATCGTAATTCCAGATACCGGATCCTGAATCCAAAATATTTAACCATCATACATCTGCATCTTGGATTTTTGAAAACCTGCCACTGAAACAGAACAAATCATATTCAACAATCATAACAATAAGTGAAGCAGTTCCTTTTTATAAAAACAACCAAATCAAGAATAGTGTTTTTTCAATGATTCAAAACTGATACATAAATAAAGTATAAAAACAGTCAACACAATATCATCATGAGGTTTGTGGCCTTTCAATCAAGTCTGGTATCATGATCTCCTTCCCAAACCGGATACCTTCTTCTATTGCAGTTATAAAACCAAGGTAGATACACAAGTTGGTTAAATTCCTCAGGTAGTATTTTCTTAAACAAGCTTGTACTCAAATGTACCAGTCGTAATTTCAAATACTTTGGAACTTCACCCATTTCCAACTCAAGCTTTCTAACTTTTTCCATAGTCAAGTTTTTTAAACTCGAAATTAACTCCAAAACTTTCTTCGCATACGCTTCGCTTGCTGTAAAATATTCAACAATTTGCACAGGCAAATACCCATAGCGTGTCATATGCATGCCACCAAGTATAATAACCTTCACTTTTCCCTCGTCTTCTGGAAGGATAGCTGAGAAAACTGGTGTTCTTCATTGCACGTTTTTAATGTCCAATACGTAGGGTCTCCAATACTAAAAGGGTGACCTGGTACAGGCCAGTCGCTCCTGTAAACCTGATTGATTCTGCCCATCGGCATCCAAATTCCAATGTCAACGGGATCAGAAGGCATCTCACAATGTTTTAAGTAAAAAATGACGTCACGACTGGGAATTTCATCAGCATCTCCAAATCCTAAAAAATATGTTTAAAAATTAAAGTTACCAAGAAATTTAAATAATAATGTAACTTACCTAAAATATCGTCTTCCTCAAAATATCCCGTGATCCTATTCCACTCCATAAACTTCCACCATCTGAGCATTTCCTGCTTATTTTCAACTTCAAACCCGTATCCCTTATCAACCCTTTTTACTATTGGTCACAACGCCGACAGTGTTTCTCCATCATCAAGAATGAAGTGCACAATTTTGTTTATAAACGGGTGAAATCTTTCCTGAGATTTTAGCCTACCCCACAGAAGCGGTTTCTCAATTCTCCCATAAAATGAGATCGAGTGGATTCCAAAAATAAAAAAGTAATCCACAACGTCTTCAAGCTCTCGTAAATGAATTTCCAATATATCAGATTCAAATCCGAACTGGAGAAGAACTCCGACTTTTCTTGGCTTGGTTAGAGGTTTGCATTTTGGTACATAAGATGGAAACTTGAGAGCAGGACGAGAGCAGGAACTATTTAGTTTAACTAATGGGGGCATTGTGAGAAATGGTAGCAAAGTTGTTAAAAATTTGGAAGAATAACGCAAAAATTCCTGACGATTGTTGTTTCTAATGCTTTGCTCATAGTCGATCCACGGGAAAGTATTTAGACTTTTTATAAATGAAAGATTTGTTGATGATGATTTCAACGCTAAGCTTTGGTTGGAGCAAGAGCTGCAGGGAATACTTAAAGTGTTTTTAGGTGCCACTCGATGTATCATTCTGGAAGACATTCTTGTTGGTTTGTAAGCACCTGTAAAAAATATTAAGAAACAACTATATCTTTTTAGGAAAAAAGAAAATTGGTGGCAGAATTACAATACCTGGCTTGTTTCCGTCAATTATTAGAAGAATATAGCTCCCACCACAAATCATAAGAAACGCAATGACAAGATGATCTTTAGTGATTTTATGCATGACTTATTTCAAGTTTTTCAAAAAGAAATCTAGTTAACTATGAAACTCCACTTCAGTCAAATGTTTTCTCACCATGCATTCCGAAAATACATTCAACCTAGATGTTTTTCATAGTGCTACTGGGTTTGACTGTAATTGTGTTATGAAATAGGATTTGAAAGCAAACACGTATCAATGTAAAACCAGCTCCAAACATCATTCAAGCTAAAACTGAACGAACAGTCCCAACTTCTGTCCATGAATCTATTGTAACAACAGTTGATCTACATTTGTGGTAAATCCCAAACTTCCACATGAGCATTTTCCAAATCTATTTTGTATTAAATCTGTAAAAAATTGAATAAAATTCAAACAAATCCTCGTATTTCACTACTTCCTGGGAAAAAAGTTTACACAACTGCCAATACACAATAATAGGGCATACACGAATGTTTTGCAGAATGACAATGAGTATTTATTTATTCCGTCGTTTGAGACTACAATTCAGTAACTATTGATGTCTGAGGAAATGATTCATATTTGCCCAACCTGTTTTTACATATCTCCCGCAGATCCCACAGTATTGCATTAGATATGTTTGAGTTCCAGTTGATTTGGAAGGATCTCCTTAGAATCTTGTTAAGCATTGCGTTTAAACTTTCATAACGGTTTGAGCCAACACATCGATTTCCAACGGATTTTGTTGGCATTGGCAAATTATTCCGATTCATTTCTAAAATTATGTCACAAATATTTGTTGGTGCTTCTTTCTCAATAGCAACAGTAAGAACAATCTGAAGAAGCAATAATTCCACCATTTTGAATAACAGAATATATTTCATTATCTTTAAGAAATTAAAAAATGGAAGGATTTATAAAGTAATATTCAACGCAGTCTGGATCCCACACGTTAGTTTCAACGTAGTAAGGCCGGATTCCTCCTTTCTCTAAATCTTGTAATAGTTTATTAACGGCATTTGGATAATGCGGTTTCCACACATGCAAATCTACCAGAAGTTGGCCAAATGGAAGAACACCTTGGAAGTCCTCCTCGAGTGTAACAAAATCAGAATATTCCTTTCCATCCACGTCCACCTTCAAAATGTCTATTTTCTCGTGACCATTTATTTTCATGAGGGATTTCAATTGTTGTAGTAACCGCAGACTGGAACTTTATCCCTGAAGATGAAGCATTTGAATAATTGTTACAGTTGGATCGTAAACGTAAATATTACAATTGGTCCTAGCTAAAAATTCATTTTCAAATGAATAGTCTCGAAATACCCCAAAGGAGTATATATACAAGGATTCTCCGTCTTTTCAAATCGCTCAAATCCACAAACCCACTTTCCACTTTCTATTCCCCCAACACGAGTTAAATCAAACGGACACTTCCAAAACTTTGAGTTTTTTGTTAAAAGTAAAAGATTCGTTTCCAATCCCTTACAAACCAAAGCAAAAGCCACCAAAAGCAAAATAAAGACGAAGGAAAAGGTAAACAGCGACTTTGATGCCATTTTAGCTGCATTTCAAATGAATATGATGTGATTATCACAATTGTGCCAAAATCCACTTTACGATTGGGCCAGGAAATAAAAATTCATAAAACTGAATAAATAGTGTTAAAAATTAGTTACAAATATTTAAAAGTCATTAAGAATGCACTCCTTCTAATTTATGGGAACGCAAAAATATAAAACAAACAATACCCCAACAATTTTTTAAATATCCAAGTCATCTGTTATAACAATATTTGAACAAACTATGCATCCGGTTTCTGATCTTTGCGCTCATTATTTTATTGCTTTCTAACCATATATTGGTACTTTTTTGCCATTACTTTTCGTAATAGCTCCATAAAATCTGCTTCACAAAATTACATTTTTACCAACTTTTGTTAACCAACGAAAACAAATATAAGCTGTTGGAAAATTGAGGGTAAATAAAAGTTATTTAGCTGGAAGAAGGTGAATGACATCGAAGACATAATATGTACTCAATTAGGTAGTGGATTTTACATGGTTGAAAACTGCAATTCTGCATGTAGGGCAATAACCGTTGAACCAGCTCTGCTTGTCAAATGTGAAAGTAGGTTGCAACCACTGCATATTGAAGGGTGATGTTCTACTACACACAAAACGTGCAGGTGAACGTTATTGATTTTGTACTTAAAGTGCTTTGTGTTTGCAAAGCAAATAAAATATGAATAATTTGTTCTGTAGTTTTTACTATGATTTCTGATTTAAAAAGGAAACAAAGTGGAATTAACGTTTCGGTCGATGATTATGATTAGCATAATGAAGCATGAAAAATGATAACCAATTTTATTGAACTTTTAAGATTAAATCATTGATTTATGTAACTTTTTTCATCCCATCATATTTTGTGTAGCTACTGCAACTTACTTATTGCCGTTTATACGTAATGGGGCGAAATGAGATAATGTGCCAGTTCCGTCTAAGTTCATGCTACCGAACAATCTTTTGCAGGCAAGACACAGATTGAATCACCTATTGGAGGTTGATAAATGTATCCGTTCCGTGTTTGCATATCATTTAGTAAAAGTCAATATTATAATCACTCCATTTGTTTGTTTCAGGAATGAAAACTCAAACATAACACGTAGCTTGTCAAAATCATCATGAAGGTTACAGCGGCTGAACTGTGACGCTTCACATTAATAGTTTTGGAGCTAATGAATCATGTCAAAAGTTTTTTAAAACAAAAATTCACATAGAGTTGCTGAAAATGTGTACCTTATTGACACCAGTTCGCAAAACTGGCAACCGACTAATTCTCACGTTGTGGTTACTCCCATACTTCATCACGCTTTACGTTATTAGTTCACAACTTGCAGAAAACAATGTTGAGGAAACCGTTTTCTAGCAGCAACTATATTCCCAAATTAATTCAAAATACCATCATCACAAAAAAGGATGTGCGTATTGGAATTATCTCTTGTTCATCTAACACAAACCTAAGCAAAGATGAGTA
>LJIJ01000747.1:72500-77380 GCA_001718145.1 Orchesella cincta | reverse complement strand
TGATGAGATTATTATAATTATCACCAATGACACACATAAGCCAAACTGAGAACGAGCCTGAAATGTGGGATAATGAAGATGAGATTGAATTGTTCGCTCCAGATGACAGTTTTGATGAAACTGAACCTCCTGCTACCGCCCCGAACCAGAAACACTTCTCGAACCTCCCACAGAATATGTTCGTGACGTATCAGCATTAGCACAACTCCCCATCACCCGAAAGAAATGGATATCAAATCCACCCCATGGCCGTCCGATTCACAAGAACAATAGAATCCTGAAAGCCAAGTCTCGAATTCCACGTATGGAGGGCCAACCGAGGAAAAGACTCCCTCAAACCCAAGATCAAAAGAAATACCAGAGCCGCCGCCGCAAGTTCAACAATAGGCGAAATCGTCAGGAAAGAAACATGGTGTCATCATCCTCAATGCTGTACCCGTTCCGCCCTCCCACAAGCACTTTTGTGGGTGGAGTATGTAGCATCGCGTCGCCTTCCCTTCGGTTGAGACATGCCAGGCCATCTACTAATGTCCATGGAGTCAGCTCAACCTCACCAAAGGAACGCTCTCTACTTTGAGCTTGTGCCGTGCAACCCTCCTCCGCCTGCTCTTCCACATCAACAACCCAAGCGAGAAACATATAGCCGCGTTATGGATAAGGCATCTTGAGTCTAGCTGGAGCTCTCTCCACCACTACGCAGACTCCGCAGCTCTACGTTTTGATTATTGTTTTATTATTGAATATAGATTGGCTGTGTGCATTTAAAGTAAAACGAGCTGTGTCAATAAATTGAGAAGTTGTTAAATTGAAATAGAAACATTTTTGTAGTTCCGCACACACGAATTACTTGTTGAGCTAGCAATCAATTAAGGGCATTATAAATATCAAGTTCATTATTTGAGCATTGTTTTATAGGTATGGAATAATACCGTAACTATTCATTCAATCAGTTTGAAACATAATAATGAGGTTCGATGTGAAACGTAACATAGGGTCTTCATAATTAGCTAAACTATAATAAGCATCAACAGTCAAAGACTAGTAACCCAAACATTAAAAGTTAAGAGAACCCTTCGTTACAAATTTTCGCTTCAGGTACGGCTGTTAGAATTTAAAAGGGGACTCATTGATTTTCAATGAAATCTTTATAAAATCCAAATTCAAGTAAAATTTTCGCTTCAGGTACGGCCTGTTAGAATTTAAAAGGTATTTAATGAAAGAACAGTAATGCTTCATTTGACTTTTATTACATTTTTTTAGCAATTTTCGCAAGTTACTGAAAAAAACTCAATTTTGCTTTTTAAAGTCGTTATTTTTTCTTTGAAGTTACTTTGGTGCTTTAAAAATCGCACTTCAAGATATACGCAATGAAAAAGGCCGGACGTGCCAAGATATGCGACAGGCCGGACTAAGGTACGGATGGGCTCTGTGGTAGGTGCATATTCCAAGCTAAGCATCGTAAGAATCCAGTGAAGATATTTTGCCATCATTTTGGCAGTCTATAAAAATGCAAATAATATTCTTTTAATTTTACTGATACAAAATACGGTTTGAAAACTTGTAATATTCATATAATATCTTTAATATTTCACTCACCTTTTCTGAAACCTAGATTTCAATTATATAGTAAGCTATCACATTCAAGTCATTTCATCGCTCGATTGAAATGAAAGAACAGGATTTTGTCCTGGGTTCAGGGCAAATGGTTTGGTACAGGTGGTTTCTTTTAAGTGTGGGATGTATCACTGGCATTATTTTCATTGCACTGTAGAGGTTTTTCATTTAAATGAAAATTATTCTTGGTATTGCTGCAGGATCTCATCTAAGCTGCTGCAAGTGTTCAACAGGTGAAGAAATCAAGTTCCCTTCAAATCCCTACGGCATTTAATGATACATTCATTTAATCAGTTTTGTTTACTTAATTCAAATAATTTTGCTTGATGATCAATCGATTAACTGAAAACATGGATTGAGTTGAATCAATTTACCTTTCAATTTTGTGATTTTACTCACACCAGCTGAACCCCTACTTTTTCAAATGGTTGTTTGTATTTGAACCATTTCATCGATCTATACTCCAGATTATAGACTTTGACTGTTTTAACACTCCCAATTCGACGACCAATACAAAAGTCAATTTCACTGCTCATTTTATAGTAATCCATTTCTAATTTATTTCCTTGCTCAAATAATACGACAATAGAACTGGTAAACGGATAAAGGAAAACAACACAGGCCTATGCTTGTTGTGTCAAACATGATGTATATCTCTATGGCATATGTGTTCAACAGGCGAGGAGACTATATCTATGTGTAAATATGTATATATTCAAAGGGTTTATACGCAAGCATATGAAAACTGTATAAAAACTTCTACTGGGTTTTGTATGATTCTACTTCTTTTTTCAATGCTCAGAAAGGTATAAGAGTACATGAATGAGTGACAGTTAGAGTTCTGCTTCGCACAGCTCAAGTGTGTTTTGTATGGGATCTCATTCCATTGCTTGAGTATTTCTTTCACACAACTTGCTTCTTTATTCGTAAGCCTTCTACTAGGCACTGCTTTCATTCTACGCATCAACTGCAAGCTTTACCAAAACTGCAAACAACTTGTTGGAATATACCACACTGTCTTGCCATAACGAAAGTGGAATGAGTGAAAAATAGTTGATTAGGAGCATGGTAGTGATAGTTTCAGTGGTGACTTGCATAGTATATTCTAAAACAGAGCAAGTAAAAAAGATGATGATGATGATTGAGTTTTAAAAAACTAAAACATGTGCTTGAACACGTGTGAATGCAGACAATCCTCTCATTTTAAGATCTTTGATGTCAAAAGTTTTCAAAGTGTTGCAACTTTATTTATTTAAATTAAGGAGATTTATAAATTTGAAATAGGCATGCAGTTATTAGAGTCATTTAATTGCGTACATTATGTTGCATTTTTTAAAATTCGAATTCAATTCTATAAACGAATGTGTAGTCATTATTCAAACAATTTTACATTAGTTTATTACAATATTAGAGTCATTGCTGAGATCAGAACCTCGGTTCTGGAATTGTATTCCAGATAACAAAAATTACAATGTAGTCTAATAATGTATTATAAATTTGTATCGACATGCAAACGCTGAGTTTATATTCCTATTAAACCTTACTATACACACAATTTGTAATTGAAATACACATAGAAAGCGTTCTGGAAACGCAGAAGAAGGTAATGGACAGAAAATGGATCAGGTAGAGCATTTTTTAAATTATGTACATTAACATAAGCATAACTATTAATTCATAATATAATGGAAAAAATTACAATGCATGGAAGCAACAATAACAAGATACTTTGTTACTTGAATTGAGCTTACATTAAGATGTAGCTATCAGTTGTGAGTTCATTTTATGTCGTAAAATTGGAATACTTTTCAATACAAATGCAAACATGAAATTGACACACAAACTGAGGTGGATTTTATCAAAGTTACCAGGTTCAGACCAAAGTGTGTATATTATTATGTATCAAAATCTATATTAATGTGAGATGTGTCAGTAATACCATGGCAGAGACCATGAATTTCATTGAAAAAAAATCTTGTTTAACACGTTATGTATATGCACTCGAGTAAATGTCTCCTATGCATGCATGCAGGGATAATGATAACATTACTCATGATCTTGTTATGAAAGAAACTGTGCTAAACATTTACCTGAAACTCTTTTACGAAACACTGTCAGTTCAGCTAAGATCAAATCCATGGGTGCAGAATCTTGTATAGCCCTATAGTCCGGCTAGAGGAAGAAACGGAGGGAAAATACAGGGAAGGGAGGAAAAGGAGAGGGATGGAAGGGGAAATGTGGAAAAACGAGAGGAAAGGAAGGGACTTACTAAAACCCACAACCATTTCTTCTTCCGGACACAACTCCACAGACCACCCACAACCTCTGTCCACACCAAGTTGTGTGAGGTTGTGGACCAGGTGTTGTTGGACTGAGGTTGTGGACCAAGGTCCAGTACCAGCGTTTGTGTTGTCATGATTAGAATATCAAATAATATTGCATAATTGCCTTACATAGTGATAGTGATCTGCAGGTTGTCAAAACTGTTTGAACCAAATCCATTTTTCTCCAAAAATGAAGCAGGGACATGGATGGGACTTGCTTCAAAAATTCTGTGGGCCTCTTTGATTCCACATATAGGCATTTTTGCTGCAAATGGAAAGGGCTGTAAAAATTGAAATTAGTACATAATAATATAATAGTATCTAAAATCACAGCAAACACATTTAGCTATTTCTATTTGCAACTTACCAGGTTTTCATTGATTCCTGCATTGTTAGCTTGCTCTTGATTTTGGCTTGACTTGTTGAAGGCGAAATTGGCGAAATATTTTGCAGTGGGATGAGAGCCCGACTCCCAAATTTTGACGCACTCAAAATTCCAGCATCTAATTTGATGATTCCATTTGCCGTGAACAAAAAATAACGGACTTGTGTTATCCGTAACATTGGAGCTACATATGGCACGAAAGCCAACCCTGGGCATCATCAAGGCGTCACGGTTCTGTTCTTGATTTGAAGACCTCAAAAAGCAATCCCCTCCAATCGTCATTGATAAGGTAGGATGTCTACATATCCAGATATTATGCACGATGGTAAAATGCGTAATGACCTCTGCCTTAGTCTTTAGTCCAAGCCTGAATCCACAATCCCAGAATCCCATTTGCTGACACAAGGGAACTGTGTCTGGACTGTAATAATTGATTTCAAAAATCGATTTAGTGTTAGTTTGTGTAATTTATTACCTCAATTTCTGAACCATGAATAAAATGAAGCTTACTTGAAGACACACGAATTGGCATGGTCGGTAAACTCTTCACGTTTAAA
>LJIJ01000747.1:0-70000 GCA_001718145.1 Orchesella cincta | reverse complement strand
TTCGATGGACAGTGCAAGTTTCTCGAGTGTCCTTGAGCAAGACGTGTCTTAACGAAGGTGCATGTGCTCTAAACTCTAAATTGGATCCGACAATTCAACTTCCCATAGATTAAAATCAACGGACTTGTATCCGAATCATCAGTGCCAATTGTCGCACCAAACCCTACCAAAGGAGCAAGTTTCCCATTCAAAACAAATTTCCTGGGCAATGTGAGACTAATGCTGGGTTGTAATGACTGAAATGTATAATGACTACAGCTTTTGATTTTCATCCAAGTTTTAATTCCCAATTGATAACACAGAGGAAAAGTATCTGGACTGTCTTTTTTGTCTAAAATGTTAAGAAGAAGAATTATTAGGATAGTGAAACAACTTCTTAAATGAAAAGTCATGAATTGGCATGAAAAGTAGGTAGTGGTCATCGATTAATTACAGAAAGAGTGTGCATTTAATAAGAAACATGTTCATGGAGTTTGTGTTGGCTTTTCTGTAGTTCTGCAGGAAAACTGGTCTTAAATGCAATGCTTCCATTATGTCCCCAAGCTCATGACTCACTTTTCAGGGAATGCTTTTACCATCTCAGCTTGCTCGCAAACTCATACCAACTCGATCTATATTGCTTGCAAAGCTAGCCATGTAAGTTTTATATAAATTACTATGCATGTATGCCTCAATGAGCGAATGAATGAATTACATGAAATCGTGCTATCACAGCTCACACGTTTCAGTTCAAACTCAGTTTAGATAGTGGATGTACCCAAGGATGCATAACATTATATAACTTGTGTACATACGATACGTGTTAATGCGATTCATGTGAACTTTTTGACTTCGGGTTTAAGCCCACAAGAGGCGACTATAAGATTCTTATCCAGATTTTGTATGTATGTATTTTTCTTGGCTATATAAGTCAACTCAAACCAGCATTCTTTTTACTCACGGTCCGCAATGCATGCTGTCCGACCAACTATTTATCGGTCGTCAAATTACCCCAACCTGACATTAAACATTTAGCAAATTTCAATCTCATTCCTTGCCTTTCCAATCATAGTCTTTTTATACGCAATCATCTTCATAGATATCTCATTGCACTTCACATCATTGCAATATCACTCGTTTCATACACAGGCTGAAAACCAATTTTTGAAGTAATTAATTTTGATACTTTAGATTGTTGAAGAATGAAGCTTTGCAATTATAATAAAACTATTTAGTAGGAATTTCTGTTCTCATAATAATCTTACGTTGACACAATCTTCATATCCAACCTTACCGTGCATTCGCATATTACCCTAAACAAATTAAGGACAGTTATATTTGCAGACGTATAGAACGCAATGAATGCAATTAAACGACGCCATTCACCTTAGTTATTTTTTTTGGAAATCAAAGGTTTCCAATTTAATTTCATCACCTGATTTTCATTTAATCCTACTAAACAGCAACACCATCTTGTATGTTTCGTATTATAAACAGGGTTTCGTAAAAAACACACAAATCCAGTTTCACTTATTTCGAGGTGAGGATGGCATTCGTTTAGGTTAAAAATGCATAATAAAGGTCATTAACGAAGTGCGAGTGTGATTGGAAAATAAGAACCCATGTTTTACTTTAAAAAACCTTATTTGCGGTTACTGATCCTGCAATTTTTATAATCTCCACATGGCGTAATGACGCATAATATAAAAACGTCCACTCTCAACATCAATATTACGGCAAACATCTAGGTTGTAGCTACGTACCCCTGATAGAGTACACAACTGATAATATGTGTTTGTATTTATATACTACAGGCTAATAATTTCCTTATTTTCCATTTAATCATGAATGGCAAGATGAATGAAGCTTTGTTACTTGAGACATACCTTATTTTTATGCAATTTATCAAGATTCTACTGGATGATGCCGCAGAATCATTAATAGTAATTTTATTACAGCTCGTGAGTAACAACATTATGAACTTAAATGCCGGTATAAAATCGCATAACAATTTCTTCATTAGTGAATTTTGTGTAGACATGCATTAAGAGATAAAGATAGTCGTAGTACGGTACAAGCAGATTTTTATTTTTAAACAGTATTTCTTTAAAATTCAGCCGTATTAGCGTCGATTTTATTAGGGGTAAGTCCCTAGCAAAAGAAAAGTATATGCAGCTTCTACTTGGTTCGTTATGATCTTACGTATCTCCTTGATGCTGAGTATAAAAAAATACCCAACCGTACATGAATGAAGACTTAGTAGCAGTTTCAGTGATGACTTGCATGGTATATTTTAAGCAATACACACCCGTTCATAAGAAAAGTAGAGCAAGTAAAAACGATGATGATGATGATTGAGTTTTAAAAAAAACTTGATGTCAAAAGTTTTCAAAGTGTTGCAACTTTATTTATTTAAATTAAGGAGATTTATAAATTTGAAAAAGGTATGCAGTTATTAGAGTCATTTAATTATGTACATTCTGTTGCATTTTTAAAATTTAATTCCATAAACGAATTTGTAGTCATTATGTGTCATTATTCAAACGATTTTACATTAGTTTATTACAATATTAGAGTCATTGCTGAGATCAGAACCTCGGTTCGGGATTTGTATTGCAGACAAAAATAACCATATAGTCTAATAATATATTAAATTTTTTTTATCTACATGCAAACGCTGAGTTTATTTTCCTATTAAACCTTACTATACACAAAATTTGTCATTGAAATACAAATAGAAAACGTTCTGGAAACGCAGAGGAAGGTAATGGGCAGAAAATGAAGCTGGAATAGCATTTGTTAAATTATGTACATCAACATAAGCAAAACGATTAATTTATACTATAATGGATAAAAATTACAATGCATGGAATCATGAGTAACAATATATCCAGTGGAGTTTGTTCGTATGGACTAAGTCCATTGGACTTGATTTTTGACAGTTGTAAATCACCTTGATTTTTATAATTTCGAATGACTCAGCTGATGTACGAAGTGGTTAGAAGAGACGAAGACCGTCCCAACCGCTAAAAACGGTTGTACAACATGAATTGATGGAAAATCGTTATACATACAACAAATTATCCTAAATTCCACGGCAAATTTCCAGTAAAGCCGACCGTGGGTGGAGGAGCAGTACGATAAAAAATTACGTAGTGAGTGTGCATAGGATCACGCCAGATGTGTTCCTACTTGTGTGCATGACCAAAGGTTATTTGTAATGATGCCACTGCGAGCCATGCACTGAGCATTAACTTCTTAATCACTTTTGTGTAGTCCCATGCAAGCGTAAGGGTGCGCTCTCTTATTAGGGGGGAGAGGGGGATCTAGCCCGTAATGTAAAAACGTCACTTTTAAATGGGACTAGGGGAGAGGGGGGGTCTGAAAAATCACGAATGTTTAGTGACGTCATTTATGGATGCACGCTAAAAAGAAGACTAATAGTTAGAGTTGCAATCCTCTTGTGATCAACTGTTGACCTACTTTTTTCTGAAGGTATACGTGGTAGTGTAGCTCATTCACCCAGAAATTTGGTTTGGAATCCTACATTCTAATAGATTGACCTTTACATTGAACTTTATCTTAACATACAAAAAATTACGGCTTTAAATATTTCTTGTAGACATTAACTGATACTCCTGTTTTTTTGGCCCCAACCCGATTTTCCTTAAAATCCCAGATATCGGTAAAAGAGTACGGTTTCCGAAAAAATGAGCAAAAACGGTCATCCGAAACTCCGAAAACATCCTGTACCTTTAATGAAATAAAAATGAGTCATGAGCTAGAAGACGTCCGAAATCCTGGATTTTTAAATGTGGGTTGTCCAAAAAACGAAAACGTCATTGACCCGTTGGTAAGCTTATCTTGCACCCGCATTAAACGGTTCGAGAATTTTAGTTTTTGTTAAACGTTTAACTTGTATGCAGACACTCGATGAAACAATAACAATAATCATACGCGTTTATTTGTTGATCAATTTTATTCACAAATTATAAACTGCCGCTCAAAATCATTTTAAAACAAAATTTATAAGTAAAAGGAAACGTAAGAACATAAAAAGGGGGATTGTTCCAGGTTCAATGTAGGTGACAATTACACTATGATTTCCGTTTTCCCTGGATTCTCATTCCTAAAACGGCAAGCCGCATCCGCTCAAACTCATTGGAGCTATTACGATGGCCATGATGATGATGCAAAAGTATATGCCAAAGCTGTCTCGTTGCTCTAGTCCTTGATCTCCAGTCGCTCTCCTCCGTCCACTCGTTTTCTCATACGCAGTTGCATAATTTTGCACATCACTTTCTTGTTAGTTTTGTTAACCTTCTTGACGTCACGTCCAAAATCTAACCACCCAGATTTATCAACCTTGCATGTAACATAAAAAACATGACGGATTCTACGCATTTTAAAGGGTCCGTTTAAAAAAATTTAAGAATTTTTGCTAAGTTAAATTGACGAGGAATGAAGGTTTTCAATAAATACCATTTAGTGTAACCTACTACTGATTAATCAACCTTGCCATATGCATAATGCCCCATAGAAAATAAGGAGGGTTATATTTTCAGAAGTATAGAACGAGTCGGAAATAAAAAGGGAGAAGCCAACTCATGTTTACTTTGTTTTATTTCAATAGTTTCCAATTTAATTTCATCAACAAATTTTCATTTATTTCTACCAACCTGCAACACCGTCTTTGTTTCGTAATAAAAAGGGCTGTGCTCGATAAAAACAAAAAGAAATGCTGTACAATAAGTAATTAAAAATCCAGTTTCTCGTACATTATGTTTATTGTATAAACTTGATTCTTTTTTACTACGGTCAGGATGGCATTCGGTAAGTTTAAAAGTGCATAATACAACTCATTAACGAGGTGGGAGTGTGCTAAAAGGTTGAATCCCATTGGAAAATAAGAGCAAATGTGCATGAAACTTTGTTACTTAAATGTGACCTCTCTCGCAGTTTAGCAAGATGCTACTTGCAGCATTGAGTTTATTTTTGGGTTAAACTTCTTATCATTGCAAACATAATCTGAAAGGTTACAAGGGTCATGTCAATCCTGATGTTGTAGAATCATATATAATATTATAATAAAGTATTATTATATATTCATGATCGATTATTAAATATAATATAACACAGTTCCTGACTGACATAGATCATGAATTTGAAAGTTTGTATACAAACGCATAACAACTCCTTCTATAGTAAATGTTTCGTATACATGCATATAGAGATAAAGATAGTAGTAGTACGGTATTTACAATTTTTATTTTGAAAAACCTTTTGCTTAAATTTGAACCATGTCAGCTTAAATTTTCATTGCGCACGATCAGAAGTGTCCTTGTTGAACAAGACGTGACTTGATTTACGTGCATGCACTCTAAACGCCAGCATCGGATCTCGTGATTCATGGATTAAAAACAAGGGACTTGTATCTGAAGAATCAGAGCCAACTGTCCCACCAAAACCTACCAAAGGATCAAGTTTCATTGTAAAAATAAATCACCTGCATACATAGCCGACAATGTGGAAGGAATCCTGGTTTTACGCACGATGCTGAAACGCTTAATGACTTCAGTTTTTAATTTTAATTGAAATCTTATTCCCTTTTTTACGAGTCCCATTTGTTAACTCAGAGGAAGAGTATCTGGACTATATTATTTGTCGGAAATGTGAAGAATACAAATTGGCATAGTGAAACAGCTTTGTAAGTGAAAGTCAAGAATTGGCATTTTCTGTCGACTTTTCACATTTCCATAAATGGGCTTAACCA
Organism: Orchesella cincta; assembly: GCA_001718145.1. Classification (NCBI taxonomy): domain Eukaryota; kingdom Metazoa; phylum Arthropoda; class Collembola; order Entomobryomorpha; family Orchesellidae; genus Orchesella; species Orchesella cincta. Next base: position 64,248 of record LJIJ01000747.1, on the reverse strand, counting down.
TTGTCTGTTATTCGACCAAACAGTTGAATCCCAAAAGTTTTAAGTCAAATTGACGTAACACTTTATACGCAATTATTTTTGCAATGGTCAACAAAAACACATAAGTACATCATTTATTCTGTTGCGTTTACATTTATATGCGTTTTTATATGACTTGAAAGAACTGAACGGCAATGGTAAGAACACTCTGTAACATACCTTGGGGTAAACAGAAAACACACTAGAGAACAAACTCTGACAACAAATTTATATGCTCGGAGTGTCAAATATTACGTATACCTCAATAGCATCCGCTTGCACTGGGCAAGCATACCATTCGGTTGATGGTGTATTTTCAAACAAACACGTATATTTGATATAACGACATAATATACACATACATATTGTATACACATATTTTGTGCCTATTTGTAATTTTCATTCATAAGTTGCAAGCGAAGGAATAGTATATGCAGCTTCTACTTGGTTCGTCACCATCTTACTTCTCCGCTTGATGCTCAGTAATACAAACCAAATGAACATTTGTGACTGAATGAACCTTGTACTAGTAGTAGTTTCAAGTGTGAGTTGCATTGTTCAGAAACGTGCCTTTGTGTGTAATGGGCTTACGTAGTATATTGTACGCAATGCATACTTGTTCATAACAAAAAGAGCACAGGTGTAATAAAAGATTGATTGTGTTTACAAACAAGCTGAAACACGTGCTTAAACATCTGTTAAGGCAGATATCCTTCTTGTCATACATAAATGGAAACTGGTGTTTTCAAAGTATCACAACTTCGTTCATTTATCAATTCGAAGGTTGCGAAATACAGAAATATGGAATGACGTTGGAAATGAAACATCATGGCGTTTCCTTAATTATGGACATTATGTCGAATTTCAATAGTTCCCATTCAATTTCATAACACGATGTTTGGTGAACCCTTCACTACAACTAGTGCAAATGAAAGTGCAATTCTGAAAAATGTTCTCTACAGACAATTCACATGATCACATTTATTAAAATAATGTATCAAATGTTATTTAATTCGTATCATCATAGAATAACAGATATTAATTGACCTATCAAAAACGTACACAGGTCTCATACAGTTAAAATTTTCACATTTTAAGCTTTAACTTTGTGGTCTTGACTTCCCCCATGCTTTCTCTCATAAGTCATTTCAAATGGTAAAAAATTGCTTACATGGAATAATATGCCCGTAGTAAATAAAATCCAGCCATACAGTTCAATACTCACTAAAATGAATGATTTTTAAAAGTTTGAGGCAATTGCATGAGTATCACCTCAATTAGTCTCCTCGAAAGAGCAGCAAAGCTAAAGCACGGGTACTTGAATTATGTATGACTAAAGGGAATGAATAGCTACAAAAAAGTTTTGTGGTCAATCAAAAAGTGAATGCAGAAATGATGTTACTTCCACATTGATGTATAATGTGTTGGTGCTAGATCTTATATCTACTTCACCAAAGTTTCTCGTGGCACTATGTTTATATGTGAATGTCATATAGACTGAAAAATATTGGAGATCGACAACAATAAGAACAGGAATTGTACTGAACTGTTCATTTCTCAATCAGTAAAACAATGGGCGTACTAAAAAACATAAATACACTTAAATGGGCTGTTTTTGTATATATCTTCCATTGAGTTATTTAACTATAGAACTATAAACTCCCTGCGCACTTACTTCTCGTGTTTGTGAATCACGTCATGAAATATCCCACTCCTACACCTGAATATATATAGAAGCAAGGGATATGAATAATGACAGTATGCTGTATTACAACAGTTCCAATTCACTTCATTAACAGTTTTCTTATTTGAATTCTACAATAAACCGTTTGCAATAATATTTTTACTTATGATAAATGTAGGGTCATTGATAGTAACATGGGTAAAGCGTGAATTGTATTAAATGCTAACAACTCCAGTTTCACATACTTTACATTCACTATTAAGTCAATATAGACTTAGTTTGAATATAATGTAATAATATATCTCATTTAACAGTATTAAACACTTTCAAAAGTGGCTTAAAATACTTATTTACACATATTTTTGGTACAACATTAAATTCCACAAACAAAATATTTTTGATTGTTTCAATATCAAGTGTAGTAAAAAAAACCTTTGATTAGCATATTTATCACTTAATTTTATAGCTTAGTGGGTACCTTCTTTCTGCAGCGAAATATGATAACGGTAAAGAAGACTGAGTTGATGAGACTGAACTAAATAAGGTTTCAATTATATTAACTCGGTCTACGTATAGCGAACCATTACAAAAGTAGGTGATAAGTTCGGTTACTTCCCGTGTAAGCATGGTCAGGATCAGATAAAACTGAAGAGGAAGATGTATTAGCGATCCTGACAAAAAACGTATCATCCAGCTTTTGGATTCGAACCATCATCCGGCCCCCTTCGTCTGAGCCAAACTGAGTGTGCTCCAACAACGAAATCGGTATGTTAATGGGACTCACATTGAAAAGGCTGTGAGCCTCATTCATATCACCTACATTCATTATTCCACCGAATGGGAAAGGCTGTAAAATAATTACAAGTTATTTTTTGTTTTGCTCTTACTCATGAAAATAATAAATGCAAAAAAATTGTATTTAAAAACTTACAGGAATGGAAGCATTTGACATCAAGTTGGTATCTAATTCCCTTCGATTGTTTTGACCTAGTTGGCATTTAAGAAGAGTGAATTCTGCCTTCATAGGAGGTTCTGATGACGACTCCCAGACTTTAACGCACATCAGGGACAGGAAACTGGTTTCGTGGTTTATTTTCCCAAGGATAAGAAACAGTGGGGATGATTCCACATGAGAGCTGACTAGACCAAATAAAACAAGGCTTGGAATATGAATGGAAGTGTCCGGTTTTTTATTCTCCTGCAACATGCTCATCAAAGTGGTTCCACTCACTATTAACGGAAAAGTGGACTTGGCACAATTGTGTACTTCATCGAAGTGAGAAATGACTTCAGCTCTGGATACACAGCCCAATCTGAATTTACAGTCAGTGTGACCCATTTGTTCACACAAAAGAACTGTGTCTGGGCTGAAATATTGAACAATTAATTTGTGTCATGAACTATTTCAACTTTTAAGAATTCGGAAGAAACTAAAGAATAAAAACTTACTTGAAGGGACAGGTATTTGCGTGACTTGTGATTACCTCACGCTTACAAAACACTGGACAACCATTGTCTTTGAATTTGCATTCAAAAACTTGATCATCCATAATCCTCTCTAGTGCCCGGTTCCGAATTTTGGGGGTTGCAAAAACAGCCCTGCAATGTGGACAACGAGTGACTTTCGAAGCACAAGAATCGCAGATAACGTGACCAGCGGGGCACTGGTATATCTCATTTTCAGGCACCTCCAAACAAATCGGACAACAGCGGAACTCCTCCATTCTGCTAGAAATAATTGTAAGATTTTGTAAAGTTGGATTTTATATTCTAGACAACATCGAAGATGCAGCAATCAAGTTAGTACAATTTAGCAAGTAAAATAAAAAGCTAACTTACATAGTTTTCAATGGAAGGGGTGAGAGGGCTATTACTACCCGTGTGTAATGAAATCTCTTGTTCGAGGACAAGTCAGAATGTCAGGAATGTATTTATTTAATTAGGCTCTGAATACATAACAAACAAACAAAAATTGATCTTGACACGAACTAGCAAAATGCACTCGTTCAGGTATTATCCTAATGCATAAGTGCTGCTCTTCTGTTCGTAAGGATGAAGGATAAGAAGCCAGTGTATGAAAGCTTTGAACATTTCTCCTCTCAAAAGCAAGTTTTAGTTGAAAAGCATTACATTATTACCCCCAATTTTTTTGTCAAGCCGTAGTGTTTACATGAATATTTCGTATATTTCTTTCTGAACAGCTGAAATACCTAGCTTGGCTGTCACGCTTTTGGAGCATTGCTTCCCGATATCATAAGAATAAGGTACTAAGGTATTTTTGTAAGCTTTATACAAAAATGTGCTTTGCACAGTTTTGTCAAACCACTTGTTGGATTGAATGTATCATACATATGCTACAAGAAGCCTAAAGTACTTTGTTGTGGACTAAAAGGAAATATATAAAAACGAAGGGGAAAATACACACAGAAATGAACCTAGTTTGCTTCTATAACTCACTCGGCTTTACCTTAAAAACTTGAGAAGAATGTCATCTGTCGGCTGCTTAAAAATTAACTAACATCGTAATTTATCCAGTGTAATTTTTTGAACGTATCTAATTTATTTCATTTACTAACTAATACTCATATTAACAGTATAAAAGAACATTCAAAGACTAATTTTTCTTATGCAGCAAAAAACAAAAATACATTTTTTAAACAATTTAACTACTACAATAGTAAAGTAGTTAACACACTAACTACTATTTTAAAAACGGATCTGAGTAGTTATAATAGAGTCATTTTGTAGCTCTAGGATTATTACTCAATGATAAGCCGACACTTATGATTATGTGAAACTTATAATTATCAAGATTGTTTTTTTATCATCATCATCATTCATATCACACAAATATACAAACAAAATTCGGCATTGAATGACATTGATGTAGTAGATTTAAACTGAAATATCTCTTTGTAGTCCAAGAATTATTAATAATTTAACAGTCAGCCTATGAAACGATATCAAATGCTCAAAACATTACAAATAATCTGTTTTACACCAGAGTAATTTTCTCAGATGGTACATATTTACCGTAGAAGGAAAACACGACCATACACATCTTAGCTTACTGCATAAAAATTATTTTTCTATAAATGGTATAATTTGCACCATATCAATGCAAAGAGAAATTCCATTCACAATGATATTTCAGACTGACAGACTGAGATACGCAGATTAAAACTCTATAAAAAATTTAGTGTGGTTACAACTTGCTATTTATTTACAACAGTTACGACTGTTGACCAAATGGAAAGGGCTGTAAAGTCGACACGATATAACAACTGCATAGCCTACACATCACAAACATGGTTTATATTCAGAACTTACATGATTTTCATTTATTCTTAAAGTGATCGGTCCTTGAGTAGGATTTGGTGATAAATTCCTGTAGAAGGTAAAATTAACATTGTGTTTTGTAATGGGATTAAGTTCGGCTCCCACATTTTGATTCAGGCTCCAGTATACAATTTGATGTTTAAGTTTCCCGTGGATCATTAATATAGCATTTGTATCTAACTCATCTTCGCTAAATATGGCAGCTAACTCAACCCGTGGCGTTGTTCATGAATCAAGCTTCTTTTGTCGACTTAACGTGTTAAAAAATAATTCCCTGAATGGTGGCGAACAAGCCAGGAAAAGTTGCTCACAAAGGGAGACTGTTTCGGAACTGTAATATTGGAAAAATATATCAATTAATTAGATTATTAGATAGTAGCGTATTTGAATTAATTTCGTTAATGCTATTTACTCACTTGTGAAAACAAGAATTAATTTGTATGGGATGTCATCTCCTCCCGTTGTCCTTAAACTTGCATGCGAAATCCTGAGCATCCAATATTTCCTTTAATGCGCAATTTCTAATTTTCGGGATTCCAAACAAAAGCCTGCATTGTGGGCACAGCCCACTGTTAACTTTCGAAACACAAGAATGAAAAATTACGTACTCAGCAAAAAATTGGAATATATTTTGTTCCGTCACTTCCATACAATGTCAAAAATTTCCCATTCTGTAAGTTGAAATGTTTAAATTAAATTCAATTGCTGACCATATTTCTAAACGTTTCCGAACTATTAATAGTTTTTAAATAAATAATTAATAACGATGGGTTTATTCATAAGAAATAATATAAATCGCTTACTTAATGCTAGGAAGAAAGTTAAACTCATGCACAAAAATGATCTAAAAAACTTCAAGATGTGGGTATTACACTAAAGTATAGATGCGATATAATGATCATTGAATTTCCTGTTTTGTCTGCTGACCATACTCCACACCAAGTTGTACCTTTGCTTAACTTAGCACCGGCAGAGCTTTCACCGGTTCTGCAGCAGCGTGTAGATTTCAGTCTTATGATGCACTAATCTATTACACCTGGTGTGCTTATAGTAGTGATCATGATCATGAGCTCGAGCTATTCACCCTTCTGAAACAACTCCACCGCCTGCTTCAGCATAATATGCTTTATAGTTGGAAAACATGTGCTTAGCATACCAGATGTTCTATGCAGAAACAAGCTACTTTATAGATTCATTATCTGACTGACATGTACTTTTTAATGCAGTTGATTAAAACATTTATGAAAAATTGCTCACTGTTAGCATTCTGATAATTTTATTATGTGTTATTTTGTATAACTAATGCTTGTAACTATATACACTATCTCTAGGCAAAGTAGAGAACATTGATTAATATGTATTTCAAAGGAGGAAGAAAACAGTGTAAATTATTAAAATTTATTTTAAAATGTTATAAAATTTAGTAACTACGCTTGAAACTTGCAAAAAATTGATTAATGCTTAAACAAACAATTTGCTCAGACATTTACAACAACTTACTCAACGATGTGATGCCAATTTACATAATTCATGTCAAGGTCTATTCGTTTCCTTTTGTATTCAAACACAGGAACACCCCTGAAAACGGGTTTGGTTTCTGAAATTCGAACGTAGAGCAAGTCACGCTCATCCTGACCCCAACCACTGTTTGCTAATAACGGCAACGAGACACTGAGGGGACTCGCTTTCAAAATATGATAGGATTCGTCGAGACTGCACACCTTCATGAAGCCACCGATTGGGAAAATCTAATTTTAAAACATTTCATATTAGTATGCAATCAAATTAGCGCAAGTGAATTCATTTAATTTAATTACATTTGTTCCACTGGCTGCAGTTGAACTACTAGTTGATGTGGGTGACAGAGCTTTGTAAATTTGAAACTCCGTGTTGTACATTTGAGAGTGTTGAGAAGCAGTTTCCCAGACATTGATAGCAACCAGCGACAAAAAGCCTAGAGGCACGTTTAGTTGACAAATCAACAAAAATAAGGGGCTTGTTTCAAACTTGCCGAAGGAAATCATCCGAAGTATTTTTACTTGTTGACTTTTTTCAGCCCCTGCTTTATTCTTAATGTTGTTGAACTGATTCATTAAGTCCTGACCGCTGAAAGCAGACCACGCTCCACTGGGTCGTAGTCTAATATTTTCCCCGTGCAAGCTTTCAAAATGAGCAATGATTTCAGCTCTGGAGAGCTCTTTACCTATTCTAAATTTGCACCCATCCAAGCCAAGCTGCTCACACAAAGGAACTGTGTCCGAACTAAGAAATTAAAAAGAAATTAGAAACGAGGTGTTGGTGAAATTTTAAAAATTAGCATGAATAAATGTTAGCTAATAACTCACTTGAAGGAACAGGCTTTGGCGTGATTACTCAATTCTCCACGCTTGATTAACTGATCGCAGCCGGTGAATTTACACTTAAATTCTAGAGCGTCTAATTGACTCTCCATAAATAGACAGCGGATTTTGGTTGATCCATATGAAACTTGGCAAGTTGGACATTTATTCCCTGACATTTTGGAAAGACACAAGTGACAGATAACATGTCCTGCTCTACACTGATAAATTTTCTTCTCCGGAAGTTGAAAGCAAATTGGGCAGTCGCGACTGGGGTTCATTTTACTGAAGTTTTGAAAATATCGTCACACAATATAATCCAGTCACAGGAGTCCGGCTTCGATTTTAAGCTAACCTAAAAGAAACTACTCTCAAAAATACTAAAATTCAGAGCGAGTAGATCAAACTAACGCTTTACCAATCTATCTTTTGTGTTGTTTTCAATACAGAGAGGAATAGAACGGATAAATAGACGAGCGGACTTTTAGTTCAGTTCCCTTGAATTTCGGTACGGTTTATGTATACATTATTAGCATGCAACGAAAGCATGTTCTGGGTTGCATGTAATAAGTCTCATAGCTTCTTCAAGTCTCAAATGCAAGACGGATACTATATCCAATATATTCCTATATAGATGTATATAATATGATGTGCAACAAGTTGTGTTTCTGTATATTATTGACTCAAGTTTGAAATGCACTGCACGACGTGACACATATATCACATTCTCTTTTGCATATCCAAAGCACGTGGAAGGCTATAGACTGGGGTTCAAATCATTCTGAACTCCCGAAGTAGAGGTTTCGACGTTCAAACTTTCATCATATTTAGTCAAGGGTACATTTTGCTTTGAAGAGAAAAAGAATGAGTAACCAAAACGTAAATATTCAGAGTGTACTTTGCACATCCAAGAACATTTGACGATGCTTGTAAATGAGATATACGGTAGGGGTATGAGTAGTATATCAACATCAAACTCAATTTGTACGCAACCTCCCCATCAAGCTCGGTATGCCGTGTAACAAAGAGCTGATGTTGGTTCACAGCAACATTCATAAAACCCAATCACTTTGAAGAATAAATAACGTGAGTAAATGCAAAGTTTGCGAAATGCGATAAGGTCAGGACTGCAGTCTCCATGAGTTTTCGTTTGTTGTGCTGCAATTGCTTCCTATTTAAAAACGGCTTTCTATTTAAATCTCATAATAAGTTGAACTATATAGTACATTATAATGGTAAAAACGTACAGAGTGGCTTGTAAATAGAATTTTTCACGTAGAAAACATCAAAGTTGACATCATAAGCATGAAATGCCAACTAATATGTACAACTTCATTGAATCTGTTTTTACCAAACAAGCAAACAATACCTTTGGGTACTTTTATCCTCCTATAAAAAGTGAGCACTAGATATACATAGGATAGCATATGTACATACATAAGTCCAAGTCTGAATCCACAATCTCCGTGTCCCATTTGATGACGAGTGGAACTGTATCTGGACTGTAATATTTCATTTCAAAAATTCATTTAGAGTTAGATTTTTGAATTTGATCTCTGAATGCATAACCAATTTGAATGAGATTGAACTGAATTGTAGTTACAAAAATGGGCATGTTCTGCCAACTCTCCACGTTTATAAATTGAATAATGTAATGTGTTCCCACAATTCTCAAACCGCTAATCTAGATTTGACTGTTTTGTTTCCAAGAACTTGAGCACACTAAGCATAAAGTCAACAGCGAAATAAAATTTTATTTGTAATCAAACCAAAACGACTGAGCAGCTGGCACACTTGAGTCTTGCCATAGAGATGGAGGTTTTACTCTCTGTAATTTTGTGGCTGACCTATCCCATAGTGGATGTTTAATACTTGTTAGATTTAGTTTACACGAATTTCTTTATCAGGGCAATATAAAGTCCTGAAATTTTGATTGACATTTGGGGATAAAACAAGCCCAGGCAGGGGTTAGAGAGGGTGGTTGGAAGTGCTCAGGAGCAATATTGCTCATTACCCCAATCCAAAGTATTATGGATAAACCTTCATAATCTTTTGGGGGTTTAAAAATTTCTTCTAACAACGTCGTAAGAAACGATTATCTGTAGCCAATTCTTGAAAACATTTGGTTAAAGCATCCCTAATTTTCATGGTATTAACAAACCCTCAACAACAAAAAATTATATTTATAGGGTTCAGGATGTTTATTATTGCAATTTCTTTACTAAAATCAGAGCTTCCAATTATTGAGTCAGATGGCTGACAGGCAAATATAGTCATGTATTAAAAAAGTAGGCAATATTAAATATAATCAACATGCGAACCTTTAGTTAATAAAATGATAAAATCAAGTACAACTTATGATATCCCATTCAGTTAATGCATTCCGAAACGCACTAACAATAAAGAACAGTTATCACTGCGAGGTATAATGAAATGATGAAGTAGGGAAAAGCTCGGAAACAGAACTCACTAGTGGTCCATGATTCATTTTGTGGACCTGACAGATTTTACAATGCATTCCTGCTCATCTGCAAATTCAAACATGAAGTGTTTATGCATAAGTAAGATGTCTACAAATTATAAGAAAACCTTCTCATTAATATTAAATGCTTCTTGCGAGAAATAGTATGAAGTATATCTGAGAAATGATGATTGAGTTCCTTTTGTAGCTCTATGATACTTTGTTGGATAATTATTGAACACAAATCATCGTGCAAGTTAATTCATCATCATCATCAAAATTGTTATAACGTGTGGGAAATCATTGATATCACAAAAATATACAAATGGAATCCCGCATTGAGTAACATTGATGCAGTGGATTTTAAGCTGAAATTACAAGTAAATTGAAGATATATGTACACTTTATTGCCTACTTGAGCTTAACATACTATAATTCCGATCCATACACATCCCTTTTATCTGATCTGATGTTGATTTTTAAGCTAGCTTTATTTATTACAATGATTTGCTCACAGAACTTTGAAGTTACAGAGTTTTAAGGTAGTAAGATTTTGTATGAACAAAGAGTGTAGAAATATTTCAAGCGTAACATTACAAAAAAACCTTAATTTCTGGATATTGGGAACCAACTGTTTTTACAATAAAAACAATCATGGAGTTTGATTTTGACTCAATTCGAATAAAAAATTATATTTAACATGTATCTGATATTGATTTGTTACATATGGTCATTTTTTGAATCGACGCTTTACCAGAGCAATACTCAAAACGCCAAGCTTATGCAAAAAACATAAAAATTAAAACAACGTAGTAACCAATTAAATATGTAATAAATTGTTAACAATAACAATTGAAAATTGTAGAAAATCTAGAATGTCCTATGAAAACCAACTTACTCAAACATTTACAAACTTTATATCAGTCGACACTTAGCAAATTTCCGGGTCAAGGTCTGGTTTATTCCTTGCGAACAGCTTTACGCGGTCCAATCTTTACGCTAAAGACGTCATCCTCATCATTCCCCCATTGCACGTCTTGCGACACCAGCCTGCTGATATTATTTATACCATAACCATTTTTCTTAATGAAGTGATAGGCCTCTTTTAGTCCTCTCACCTTCAGTAAACCGGTAACTGGCTGAAGCTACAGAACAAAAACAAAAATCAATGAACAATCAAAATAATTTTCTGGCTCAAGTTTCTTTAGATTAACTCACATTTATGTCATTTGCAGTGGACGAGTTACTGCTTGTTGCCGTTGTTGAAGCTTTGGTAAGCTTAACCTCCGCATTGTACTGTTGAGATGGTTGAGACCCAGATTCCCAAATTTTAATACAATTTAAAAAAAAACAAGTCAGAGCAATATTTAGAGAAACACAACAAAAATAACGGGCTTGTTTCCGATTTGTCGAAGTAAACAATCTTAAATAAATTCGGGGGTGCCAATTCACAACAGTTTCGGTTGTTCAACTGACGCATCAAGTTCCGGCCACTGAAATGGAACCAGGCGTCGCAAGGGCTAAGCCAAAACTCATCATCGTGCAAGCCTTTAAAATGAGCAATGACTTCGGCTCTAGAGAAGTTGGGCCCGATTTTTAAATTGCATTTTCTGTTGAATAGCAGATCACACACAGGAACTGGCTCCAGACTACGAAAGTTAAATAAGGATGAGTTAGTGAGGAACATTTAAAAATTAGTGTAAAAAATTACAACTATTAACTAACTCGAATGTACAGGCATTAGCATGATTTGTGATTTCACCACGCTTGCTTAATTGATCACATCCAGTGAATTTACACTTGAATTCTTGAGCGTCCAATTCTTGCTCCATGTATAGACAGCGGATTTTGATCGCCCCATATGAAACTTTGCATACTGGACACTTATTCCTTTCCATTTTGGGTATGCACAAGTGGCAGATAATATGCCCTGCTTTGCACTGATAAATTTCTTTCTCAGGAACTTGGAAACAAATTGGGCACTCACGACTGATATCCATTTTGCTGAGAGAAGTTTGGTAATATCGTCAACTGCTGTTAGAAATAGAATTCCTTAATATCCTCACGGCTTGGTCACTAAAAGAGTTCTGCTTGGCTTTTTAGTCGTCTGCTACGCTATCAATGACTTCTTCCAAAATCTCGGATCGAGTAGAGCTGGTTATTTCTTTTTTCAATCCACTCTCCTTCTGACTACTTTTAATGCAGGTGGAATGGAAACGAGAAGAATAGATATATGAACGACGTTGAGTTCACTTTCCAGGTTGGCACTAAAGATACACACTTATATGATGCAAGCAAGGGTGAAAAAGGTAGCTGAGAAAAGGTTATTAATGGCACAGCAAACCACTTTTTGGAAACTTACTTCAAAATTTTGAAAAAGAGGGGTCCTATATGCAGGTACCTGATGCAGCACTTGGTCCCGCCAAGACTCAATCCTTTTACGCTTGTGCATATATGACAGTAAGTAACCCTTCTTCTAATTGCTGCTTGCGTAAAAGGGTTAAAATCTTTGTCTGGGGACTAAGTACTGCGTCAGTACCTGCATATAGACCCCCTTCTCAAAAGTAAGAAGTTACTAAAAAATGCGCAAACCTTTCCTCAGCTACCTTTTTCACCCTTGGATGCAAGATGTGCAACAGGTTGTGTTTCTATATACTCCTTTCCTTTGAAATGCGTTGCACGATGTAATACATATAATCCTCTCGTTTTCACATATAAAACGACACATAGAATGAGGAAAAGGGTTCTAATATGCACAGTCGGAAGCCAGAGTTTGATGTGACGTGAAAACATGCTTAAGGTATTCAGCCCATGTACCTTTTTATATTATTTATATTAAATGTTATTATAATTATTCTCATATTTTTCACATACACTTTAACTGTGTGTACCATTTTAATAAAGAAACTTTGATGCATATTGCTTTCAGATGCCACAATCCACTGTACATAATAATTATGATGTTTGAAACCATTCCAGTTCAAAAAATATTTACTCACGTTTAAAGCTACGGCTGTCCTGTCACAGCTATTTGCTAAAATATTTTTTCACAATAATTTTTTAAAAAACTGTTTACTCGTACAGCTGCAACTCTTTCGTATAAAGACCAAAATCTGGTTTGTTCAACTCAAACATCAAGCAGCGTCTTACGTGCATCAGATTCTTTACAATCTCAAATTTGAATCTTCGTGTGAAACTTTTAAAGATTTAAAAAAAAGTTCGTTTTTTGTTCTTGGCCTTGACTGACTGACCAAAATACAAAAGCTTATTTCTCACATCCAAAAAAAATCAAGCAAAATCTGAGCTGCTGTTCATGCATTTTCTCCAGTGGACATGAACGTGGGTATCTCATTAGTGGGTTCACTAATGAGATACCCACGTTCATTAATGTAGAAGCTTAAAAGTTGTCAAAGCTTTCTTACATCTCCGTATACATTCCTTCTTTTCTTGGTCGGCATGCACACACACAATAGTCATGAAATACTGGAAAAAAATGATCAGTCAAGTACATCATACTCTGTACGCTCAACACCTGTTACGGATTTAAGAGCTAGCTCGGAGCAGAAGGAGTTTGTCCCATGGTTTTGTGCATATTATTATTATGTGTCTTGTTCTCTCTAGTATACTGAGTACGATATATACGTCAAAAATGAATAGTAACTGTACTTGGCTATTACAGAGTCAGTTTTGATTATAACAAACCGATTATTTGGATGGTTGACAGCTTGATACGAAGCTATAATATGAAGTGCTTTTATTCATGGGGGTGGAAAAAACAGGTAAGTAAGAGACAAGACTGTTATAATAACGAGCTATATACATTCGGGTTAAATAAGAAATATTTATTCGTGATGCAAGGAAAGTTTGAGTGCATTCTGACTTAGAGCCAACAATAGAAGTTGAGCTCGTGAGATAAGATTGAAAACTGCATTACATTTTATTGCACCTTCGAAGATATTACGGAGCTCATGGAACGACAAGCTATAATAAAACAAATAACTTCGCTCTCTAATCACCTGCTGAGATATTTCTAAAACCTTGCCCCTGTATGCCTATACCAGAATACAAAATATCAGTTCAATCAGCTAAATATACACCATACACATGAATGTATTTATATGATGCAATGATTTGTAACAGGTTGGGTTTCTATATACTCCTTTCTTTCGGAATGCATCCATACGATGTAATACATATAAAAGGAATATAGGCAGCAATAGATGAGGAAAGGGGTTCTGTAATACACATGGGGAAATCTGAGATTTAGACGTGAAAGCTGACTGAAATGACCAGTCGATGTATTCATTACGCGTTTATTGCGTGTATAATTTTAATAAAGAAGCTTTGAGTTGTGGAATTGTCTAAATTTGACACCAACGGACTAGATTCTGAGCTGCCAAGCCACTGCGTCGGATTTTTTAACTTAATTGCAATACCGAATGCTGCTTGATTGATGTGAGTTGACTGAAAATGTTTTGTAAATCCGCTATACAGATGGGACAGTTTCACAATTTTGCCTATCAAATCTGTAACAATGAGCTTCAAATTATTGATTGGACTGGAAATCATTCCAGTTCTAAACATTATTTACACATGTCACAAAAAAATTAGGATTATTTCTTTGGATGAGAGGAACTTGAAAAGTTTGTGCCCTTTTCTTTGTATCTTATGGGTATGGAATCCATACCATACAGTATGATATGTACAATATTTGACGTTGTACGAACCGATAACACGAAAACTTTTGATCCCGACTATTTCTCTAAAACCTTAAGCTTTTCTCCTTAAACTTGGCTTAATGTGATTGCTAAAGAAAGGGTGACATCATTTGTACACTAGAACTTGCATTATATTTATGAAAATTTAAGAAGATGTGCATGATATTTCACCAAGGTAATGTTTCTTCACAAGAGATTTGGCATCCATATTTTCAGCTTTGATTGTAACTAGCGATGATGCTTAAATCCCAGGATGGAAGCAGATGAAACAAACTTTGGTTTAATCTCATTTTAACAAAGCCATCAAATTCCTTTCTCCCCGTTCCATCAGCACTTCAAATTCCGCTTGAAAACAAGACTCAAGCATTTTCTGGCTCCACATGAGAAATATGTATAGTACGACAAGTTTTGTAAGCACCCTAACCAAAGCTGTTTTTAAGTTCCTATCAAATTGCCACAGCCTTACTTCAACAGTTTTTATGTTGACAGGACAAAGGTCCAGTTGAGCCCAACTTTTTACAGAGAATAATAATGCTTTGAAAAGTAAAGTTATAAATAAATCATGTCTCTAGACCCTGACCATAAGCAGTAATAAAAATGAGCTACATAGAATTGTTCAGAACAAAAATAACTTCAAGAGTAGCCAGTAAAGACCGCTGAGAAATTTGGGAAAAGGGTCAAAGTTAATCCTTTACATACTTTTTTACATACGAATATTATACACTTTTTTGTGCCTTTTCCATCCTGGTATCATTTCAAAAATGCTTCAAAGTAATAAAAATGTTTATAAACAAGACAACTCGTTTAGAAAGTTGCAGTGCATATTGGTCTCTTGCCAACTCATAACCTTGCATGTTCTTGTGTAAACAATTTTTTAAAGCTAAAATGAACTTGTTAAGAATTCCAATTTTATTTTGTCAACTGTTCTGCTTGTTATTAAGCATTGCTAGTTTAACAGCTCGAGCACAAATTGAATGTTTAGTTGGATGCGTTGAAGACATCATTGTTGAAGAATTTTGTGAGGAAAACTGTCAAAATAAGGGAGACCACAACTGCGAACCGCCTAATGATAAGGCCCCGCATTGCTGTCGACCTCCACCTCGTAGCCAAGGTTGTTGTGGAACCGCACGTGACGGTCCATGCTGCGGAAACGGGGATGATGGCCATTGTTACCGTGGAAAACTGCAGCTACCTGTTGCAAATGGTAAGAAATTGTTCTTCTATTTAACCTTGATGAATCGGATAGTTTCTCTGACTTTATTCATTTCCTGCAAAGGAACCGAACGGGAAGCCCAACAACTCAATGAAATGTTGACAGATGGTTTGTCTATTATTGAAATCTATGCGATTGAAAGGGAGGAGAAGTGGAGAGGGAGCTCAATATTTCACTATCGCAATGCTGCCATTCAGGTGCGTAAAAATGTATAGCTGGTTTGATTGAGACTGCTAATCAGGTTGAATTCAAGGAAATGATACAGCTTGAAATAATTTGCATTATTTTTAACTGTGCAGCCCTCCATTTGCAACACTACAAAGTCATCATCAACGTACACAAAAATTCAGAAGGGAATCAGCAAAGTTTTGAAATTTTATGAAAGTCACATGAACTTTATTTCAGCTAATCGAGACGAGTACATGTCATTTTTGAAAGGTAGCTACGTTCTAGATTTTTCATCTCCAAATTTTTTCGGTTTTTAATTAAATTTCTGTTTTTAGCGGTCGATGATAAATACGGCAGACGATTCCAAATTGAGTACCCGATCAATGACTGGATGACAACAATCTGTAATAAAAATGCGCTACAAAAAAATTGTTAGTCGTCTACATAGTTTCAAACATGGTTGGAGTAGTTAACGATTTGCGAGAAATATTTTAACAAATATTTCTTCAGACTTTTGTAACAACATCAACAACAATTGGAAACAACGAGAGGGTCGTATCTGGAAGTCAGCAGATGTGCTCAATTCCATCACCGCAAGCTGGGAGCTTGTGGGTCATGAACAAGAGCAACTCTGGGGCAAACTGAACGGCCAGTGTCAAAAAGCCTTAGTTAACAGGTGTTCTGTGCCCCTCATTTGTGAGAGAACATTGTATGACCCCACTCCCAGATCCCAGTACTATTTGTCGCACCAAGTACTCCAGCGAATTTTGACGGAGCAGGTAAACAATCAAGATATTGAACACTGCTATTATTTTTGCATGAACCTAACCCCATTAATTGAATCTATTTATGCTAGTCTAATTGCCCAGACGCGAAGCGACTCCTGAGTGAGGAAGTAAATGACCAACTTTGTTCAAAAATGTACCAAGAAGCTCAGTTGGTGGCTCAAATGGGATACCCCCACAGTCTTCGGGATATATTTCTTGAATACGGTAAGAATTTTTTATACGAATATATAAATATGCTGCAATAATGGTTCACTTAAAAATTTGATGAAATTAACTTTCCAGTTGCATTTTGTGGTTATATGCGCTACCCAAACTTTTTTCGTGAAGACTGGATTGAGAACATTTTATCCTGGCAAAGTCGGAGTGACTACGGCTGCTTTACTCATGGAAACGACTACAAGAGAAAGTTTTGGACAGGTGACAAAGCTGTTAAAAGACGGAGCACCCTTGAAGAGAAAGAGAAGGGGATTGCAGAAGACGAAGAGTGTCTTCCCCACTTAACAACAATTGGTCTTGCCGCATTATCAATGAGCTGGGAATTTATGGAAGATAACTGCAAATGAATACCGCCTAACTCATCTATAAGCTATTACTTTTCTCTAAAGTTTTCCTACTTTGTAGCCTAGTAGTAACTTCCTTTATTGAAAATATGAATAAATGTTTATTTAAATGGTTGGAACTGAGGTGTTGTAATTAAATAAATCATCATCAATAGATACAATTATCCAAAATGCTATAATAAAGGATTATTTTATGCTTTGATTTAACCTAATGTGTTTAACTTTCTTTTATGAGACCAGGTCAAAACAAATGGTGAATAGGAAACAAAGCTTATACCAAATCAAGCTTTGAAATATTAACTGAAAATCATTAAGGTTCGTAAACACCTTTCCACAAGAAAACAACGGAGTTATTTTTATTTATACTAGGATTGTTACAATATCTGGTATGTTCTTGCAAAACTTAAGCATATCTTTAAGTGTCACTGATCTCTGGAATTGGGATGAGGAGAAAGTCATCCTTATTTTCACCCTAATCTACAGTCAACCTGCAACGAGATTGACATGGGCTCGATTTCAAAATGTAATCTGCTTCCCTGATTGAGCTTACTTTCGTAGATGCTTTGAGAAGCTGAAATTATGCATTGTAAATTTTTGACGTGACAATTGGCCATGTGTAGACGCTTTGGGTTATGTGGTTTAAATACATTACAGATACAACAGAAACATTATTACACAGATTTATTCACCAAACTCAATAATAAGTATTGAAGTACAACGCATAGGGAAATATATTTATACGATGTTGCAAAAAGAATACAAAATCCAAATCGACCTTTATGTATAGAAAATCTATGAATAAAATCTGAACACTTTAGGATCCAGAATACAGAAAAATACATAAATCAGTTGGTTTCCTTGATAGGATTACGATTACCATCACTTTCAACATGAGATTAGCATGGCATTCCTATTTTTCAACATTAAAGTCCTTACAGCTAAATTTCCAAATTTAAATGACAACAGACTCACAATGATCAACTTGTGGATGAACTCGAATTTTGGAGAAACAGCTGCAAACATTCAGGAACTGGAGCTGGCTCAGGGATCTTGCTGATCGTCAAATGAATGTAATCTTCGATATTGTCACCAAAGCAAGCCTGCATCAGGAGGGCGATTCGGAAATTTAAAGGGCCTTCATTCACGAGGTAGCCTGCCTCCTTGATGCTGCATACTTTCATTGAACCACCAATTGGAAAAGGCTACAAAAGAAATTTAAGAAGAGTTATTCACCATAAAAATTTCGTTAATGTTTAAATGTCTTCATTTTTTGGATTTACATTAATTCCGTTTTTTGGTGGAGAGTTGCTTGAGCTTGGTGATGGAACCCTGTTGAAGGTAAACTCAGCTTTGTATTGTTTACGAGGTTCGGATTCCGAGTCCCAAAGCTGGATGCACAAAAAGGACACATATCCAGAGAGTTTGGATATCCTCCCGGATACCAAAAACAAGGGGCTTGTGTCACAGTCTTCTGGTGTAAATATGCCTACTAAAAAGTTGTGCTTTTGAAAATCAAACTCAGTCTCTCCCACCTTCCTCTTTCTGTTTAACCCGTGCTTTATAAAATTTCCTTTAATATAAAAACTCTCGCCAATTTGCAAGCAACGCTTGTGCACCTCCGCAAAGTGGGTAAGGATGTCTGATCGTGAAACACAACCTATTCTGAAGATGGAGTTCTTGAATCCCAATTGTTGACACAGAGGATGTGCATCTGGACTGCAATTTTAAGATGATAATTAGTTGTTAGCATAAAACACAACATGGACAACTTAAAGGTAAAATGAATTTACTTGTAGGAGCAGGAATTAGCATGGGTTGTTATCTCTTCTCGTTTACACAAATGTGCACAACCTTTGTCAATAAATTTACACTTAAACTGTTGAGCGTCCAGTATTCGTTCTAATATCCTGGAACGAATTGGCTCTCTCCCAAACGGAACTCTACATTGGGGACAAAGTCTCCCAGAAACTTTTGAAACACAGCTGTGACATATTATGTGTCCTGCTTTACACTGGTAGATTTCCTGCTCAGGAACCTCCAGGCAAATTGGACAGTTTTGGAGGTCTTCCATAGTTAACTGAATTTCAAAATACAATGAAAGTGTTTGGCTACATTTGTTTACAAAAAATGGGATATTTATTAGATGCTGACTTTCTACTTTTGGGGATATACGCTTTATATTACAGTGTATATAACACTACGCATATCTTCTGCTGATTTTTGAGCCAAGTCAAGCAATGTATTATATTCAGTTTTGTACATAAATCCTAAATACGGTGCAACAAGTTGGTGGTGATACTCAGCAACGTGTTTTTTCAGCTAGCTTACACTCTGCTACCTCTTCTCAAACACTGTTCGGAGTAATGTATACTTATATTGCATTGGATGAGTAGCAAGGGTAGAGTGAGGTTGATAGGAAAACGCGTTGATGTAGAGCAGAAGCTTTCACAATATTTCAATGCAACTGTATAGTATGAAATGATATAGACTTAAAATTTACATTTTTCTCCTGGATATTTTTTCATGACCAATGGTGAATCTTTAATAATTGAAAGCAGTACACAAGCAGGCGTACAAGTTTTTATTAGAAAGACATAATTTTCAATAAATTCCTTCAGTCTTCTGACCCCCTAACTTTCACGGGATATCTCAACCTTGAAGCAATCCCCAGTGCTGGTCCCAAATCGGCTGTTCTCCAACAACGAAATGGGAATGTTGATTGGACTCACATTGCAATGAGAGGCTGCTTCTTGAGCACTGCATATTTTCATCGTTGTGCATATTGAAAATGGCTGGAAAACATTCAAGTTAATATAAATTACATTTTCTTTTCAGTGAAAGCCTTGATGATTTTTTAGAGCATACCATTGTTTGAGTCATAGTCAAAGACTGGCTGCTTGATGGTTCAGCGGTGTTTGATGTCAGTGATGATGACCCGCTGTCTTTGATCAACGTGAATTTCACGGTATTCAAGTAAGAGATATGGGTCGGTGATTTCCACACTCGAACACAGATAAAAGACACAAATCCAGTTCCAATGTTAAGCTTTCCATATACAAGAAAAAGCGGAGCTGTGTCCGACTCTGCTTGGCTAATCAAAACACCAAAGAGTGGAACGTTGCTTATGTTCAGTTTGGAATGTTTCTTTCTTTTCCTGTTTAAATTTTTCTTATAGAAGATTGCAGAAAGTGAGAGCGTGAGCGTGGAAGCGAAGGGACTACTTGGACGGAAACCGAATTTGTGGACATTTCGAAAATGAGAAATGACCTGGCTTTTTGAAACACATCCCAGTTTAAATCTGCAACCTTTATATTCCATATGCTCACATAGAGGAGTTGTGTTTGGACTGAAAAAGTGGAAAATTATTAATTATTAGGGGCCAACATTAACTTTAAATGTTTTTTAACTTTATGAACTCACTTGTACCAGCATAGATTGGAATGACTGGTAATTTCCCGTCGTTTGCTAAACCCTTTGCAACCTTCGTTTTTGAATTTGCAGGCGAAATTTTGAGTTTCCAAAATATCCTCAAGAAGTCTTGAGCAGCGAATCTTTGTGTTTCCGAATGGAATCTTGCATGTTGGGCAAAGACTTACTTTGTTAATGCACAAGTGACAGATTGTGTGACCTTCTGAGCACTGATAAATTTCCTGCTCTGGAACTTCCAGACAGACTGGACAGCTGCTGACAGTTTCCATTTCATTGCTTTTGTGAGCTATCAAGTGCAAGTGTGCTTTTTATACTCAGAAAGGATCTAGTGTTGCGTGAAAACCCCAAGTTTAGTTAAGTTGATGTTTGCGCTTGTAAAGTTGTTTATGCAAATCATTGATATTTGGGTACTAATGGTATTTAGCTCCTTCCGTAGCCAGATTACAATGTATTTTGCTTCTGCTGCTGTCATAATGCCTGGCTATCAAATCCAAAACCGGATGCAAAATGTAGATAAGGAACTTTTCTCAGAGCCAAAAGTTTTGAGCATTTCATTCATTTTGGTACATTATATAAATATTTAGGTATTTGTGTGTACGTATTGTTAGTATTCATTACAGTACTCTCAATTTTATAAGAATTACATGCAATATGCGAGGACCACTACACGTAATAAATTCATGCCTAAAACTGACAGAATTGTTAAAAACTCTTTATTAGAACAGAAGTCCTTGAGCACGAGATGATGTTGTGACATTTCGACAGTTTGTAAAATTTACTTAACGTCCATGTATTATCTCGACTTTTAGGTGATAACCCGTGTAGTACCCCCACCGACTTTGCACCAACAACGAAATAGGAATGTTGATAGAACCCGCTTTGTAAATGGAAGCAGCTTCACCAATACTGCAAATCTTCATTGACGTAGCGATAGGAAAAGGCTGTCAAAATTGAGTCTCTTTTATTACATACCTTCTTAATTCCAGCAGTTCCAATTAAACTTGCACTGCTTACATTAATTTCAGTTGTCCCCATGCTGCATGACTGAATAGCAAGATTTGACGGTTCTGTCCATACATCCTTGCGCAGGGTAAACTTAACAGTATCCAGAACTAGATCAGAGGGTTAGCTTAGTTTAGCTGAAAAACTTCAACACACGTGAAAGACACGCATCCTATTTCCGGATTGAATTTTACATAAATAAGAAAAAGTGGGGTTGTGTCCGAAGTATCAGGGGTGATCAGTGTGGCACCAAGCTGAGTGGCTTCTGGCAATGTAGGAGTTGCCAGTTCCCTTTCTCTGCTCAACAAAATTAGCAATAATTTCTGCCTTGCTCAGACAACCCAGTCGGAATCGGCAATCTCGGTAATTCATTTGGGAGCATAGAGGAACTGTGTTTGGACTAATAAAAATTAAAGTTGAAGAGATGAATTGAACACAATTTTTTAGAAAACTAATAAACTCACTTAAACCAACATGAATTGGCATGGCTGGTAATCTCTCCTCTCTTCAGAAAATGTGTGCAACCTCTTTCCATAAATTTACACTCATAATTTTGAGTTTCCAAAACATCCTCGAAAATTCTTGAGCGTATCTTTGGAACTCCAAACGGAATTCTACAGGTTGGACAGAGATTTCCATTAATTTTTGAAATGCAGAGGTGGCAAATGACATGACCTTCCGCACACTGATAAATCTCTTTCTCCAGAACTTCCAGGCATATTGGGCAGCTGCGAAAAGCTTCCATTTTAAAGAAGTAGCTCCACTTCTGATGTTATACGCGACATACTATTCATAATCAGAAAAAAACATAGGGGACTACACAGGAACAACCTGTATCAATATAGGAATGGAATGTACATGTCTGGCATTTTTATTACTTGTCACATAAATACATTATTGTAGACTATTGGGTTGATCCATTATCTGCAACTGTTAGGCATGTACAAGTTATGGAAAAGCTGCAAACAAGAAACAAAGACTATGTCGAGTGTGTGTGTAGGGTCGGATACTAACAAAATGTAGGAATCCCTGCACATTTCATAGTATACCAAACACAACTTTTGACAAGCGTTATTGTATGTTACCGTGAGTGAGTCTTTGCCATATAAGTTTGGTGCTTTACAGAATGTTTTCATCCCATTCCGTACTCATTTGAGAATGTTTTTGCTACGTGCGAGAAGGTGAATTAGGAATGCTTACAATCTACATTTCTGTGTAATCTGTATGAAACTGATTAAATATTTTGAGACGAACTGCAATTTTTATTACAGAAATTACATCATAGATTCAAGTTCTGACTTTTTGACAATCTATTTTTAAGTCCTTTATATGAATTTCAACAGGTAGGCAATTGTTAAAGTAGGAGCTGCCGATTTCCTTTTTCTCCGCAAGAAACTCATGAAAGCGTTCCCAGAAATTTGAAAGACCAAAACCTAAATCCAGACTAATGCCAATATTATGGGCTTCCCTAAAATGAGCGATGATTGCGGCTTTGGGCACGCAGGCCAGCTTCCATTTACAATGGCATGCACATTTCTAGGTTAACGCAATATTTGTCTAGTATATAGAGGAGGTGGATATGTATCTATAAGTGAAATAGTTATGTACATTTATAAGCTATATATACGTCATCGCTTGGAGTTTATCCTAACCTGATGTGGAAGTCGTCGACAAAATGCACAGTGGAGAAAAAGAGATGAGATGGATGAACGTTGAAAATTGGGAAGTGAGAAGAGAAGCTTGCCACAGCTAATATGGGTTTCATACTTGACTACTATAGCAAACTACGAGTTTGGAATGAGAAATGTATTGAGATCAGAGATGCTAATCAAATGTTATGGTATATGAGAACATTAAAACGCTACAAATTGAATGATTTGCCACTTTACAATTCTCCCCCTATTTAAATAACTTACATGGCATAAATACGATACATGATGATATTTTTCACCAGTTTTATTTAAAAATGCTTAGAATTCGGATGTAACAGCGTCAGTGGTTAGAAAAAACTTTTTTTGATATAAGATTGGGTAATTTTTATCATGTTGTGTTTACAATGACAATTAATCAATATAAATAGTAACAGGGTAATTTCTGACTCATGACGTCATTTGCAGACTTCATCCTTATCTACAGAGAAAGTGAATTTGACTGAAACCATTATAAAGCACGGCATAAAAGCATTTTGGTGGGCTTAAATCAATTTATCTTAATTTCTTAATTATGGCAGTACGTAATAAAACAGATTACTCATATACTAAATACACAATAATAAACGTTTTCTTCATCAATAACTTGGTGATTTCTAACCTTCCTTGCATAGAGTTTACAACATTTTTTTAACAGCCCGGAATCATGGAGTTACGGTTGAGGTTGAAGAAGATGAAACGATTGCACCCCCTTGCGTTACTCCTGATTCTAGAAGAGCTCCAGCAATACTTGCTGCCACTTGCAGGGGCAGCGGCGTAATCCTGACATGAATGGAATCATTGCCAACACCAAACCGATGGTCATCAAGCAATGAAATTGGAAAATTTATTGTGCTTGCTTTTAACAAGCTCGGAACATCCTTGATGCCGCCAACCTTCATCGAACCAAAGAATGGGAATGGCTAAATAGAAAAACACACAGGATTTATAACAATTTAGCATTTTACTTACAACTAATTACATTAATTAATAATTAATTAATAATAATAAATTATAACTTACATTGTAAATGTTAGCTGCCGAAGAGCCGCTGCTGCTGGCTGAAGTTGAACTGGATGCTGTTGTTGATGATGAAGCAGTATCCCTGACAAATGAAAAGATTGCATTCAGACTTCTACAAGGACAGGATGGGGATTCCCATGCTTTGACACAGTAAAGCGACAAATATCCGGTCGAGTGCTTCAGTTTTCCGAAGATTAGAAACAAAGGGTTGCATTGTCTAGGCTCTTGGCTTGCTATGACATATAAAAACAGAGGTTTTGTTACTCTCTGTGCTCCAGCTTTCCTTTTACGATTGTTTGTGTCTAAAAACATTTTTCCGTTAAATGACATCGACAATTTTGGCAGAATCTTGAGGGAACAGTTGTGCGCTTGCTCAAAATGAGCGATAACCTCTGCTCTTGAAATGCAGCCAAGTCGAAATTTGCAGTTGTCTAAGCCCAGCTGCTCACATACGGAAATAGTATCTGGGCTAAAATTTAAATACAAAACTGATGTTTAAAATGCCATAATTGAAATTATTACAAATAAGAATTTAACTATTTAGTTAAGAAATGGATTTACTTGTACAAACAGGAATTGCTGTGGGATGTAATTTCCCCGCGCTTACAAATGTGAGCACAACCTCTTTCCTGGAATTTGCAGTCAAATTCTTGACTATCAAGCATTTCTTCAAATAGTCGGTTGCGTATTCGAACTGTTCCAAAAGGCAGTCTACACTGAGGACACAGACCTCCATTCACTTTTACGATGCACACGTTACAGATTACATGACCGACTCGGCACTGAAAAATTTCTTGTTCAGGCACTTCCAAACATATTGGGCAAGTGCGAAACTTGTCCATTTTGCTGGTTTAAAAGTATTTAACTGTATATTCTGTATGTAAATCCGTGCCGCAACTTCAAATTAAGATTTAAATATTTTTGACTGATAATTAAAGTAGCAATTCTGTGTATAAAGAGTATGCTCAGGTTGCGAAGAAAGCAGAGAGTTTGTTTACATCAGATACGATAGCTGCAATGTATTTTCTGCTATTACCAAGAAGCAGCAGCAAAGTATATAGGTAAATAAAACTTCTACTTGGCATAAATAGAAATATGCATGCATGAAAGAGAGATAGCAGAAGATCCGTGATGGGGTCTTTATATTGGGCTTGCGTAGTGTATTTCATACGATGAGTTTTGCTCTTCACTGTCTACACATATCTGTTCAACAGGTGAAAATAAACAGGTGAATAAGAAGATTGAGTTTACAAACAAGCTGCCACACGTGCCTGAGCACGTGGACATCCAGATATTATGGTATTGAAATGTAATCATGAATAGGCTTTTGACTTGCATTGAAGTCTGTATCCGCGAGTTCCAATTGATGACATGCCGGTTCCAGTAGGTAGCAACACATACTTAACATGAATACATGATAATTATGTGTATGTGTGTCCGTTCCTTCCTTTAATTATTGGCTTAATTGATTATACTAGCAGGTACTGAGTAGGCGTTTTGTAGTACAGGAGAAGTGAGCATGATATACAGAGATACTTGTTTTGTGACTAGCTTAGAAAGTCTAACTTAAGACGTTAGCGCTTGCATAAAGGTTGAATAATTAGTCTGAAGTCGACTTTTTACTCCATTGAGGTTTTTTTGTGGGTCTTATTATCTTATCATTGCAGTAAAGTATGATAATATATGTTTTTGACATGTCAAGATGCAGTTATCAAAAATTTCAGATTTAATTCCACCATGTGAACTTGTGGTACACTGCAAATAGTCTACCCTAAACAATTTAAAGCACTGCGATAACATAACGTGGTATTCTACTTCAAAATATACTTTAATCTAGAGCTTGCACATTACATGTATCATTAAAGCTTAACTGACTTCAGTATAAACATCCTTAATTTAACAATATGCAATAATTTCGGAAGTACTTTGTAACATACCCTTAATTTATTTGGTTGGTATAATACAGTTGTGACTTCTTTAGACGATAGTGAAGTAGTTTACCTCAGCAAATGGAATCTACTTTTTGTAACTGGCTTTATCAAATTTTTGATTGTTTCAATATCACATCAATAAAATACAGGTAAATATTTGATCTAGAATGGATAGATTTGAATAGAACACAAACATAGATGAGAAGAGTGACTACATCCAGTTGTCATCATTGCATGTTCGAAAATTCATAGTTAAAATCTGTAAGCAAACAGTACTTTAAATATAGCCTACAAGCTGCTTAAGTTCTTAACAAATTCAGTATTACATTGATAACTCGCAGGTATTATTATAATTGTACAATTTTCCGATAAGAAAACTGTTAAACAAATATTGGTTACTTTGTACACGTACGGCCTTCAGCAATGATAGGAATTCGGTTAACTTTAATCTGAACTGACTGAAGAACAAATATTTTAGAGGCGGACCAAGTAAATAGTCATTTTTCAGATAGACTAGTGCCTAATTAGTGTCTATTACTAAACTAAAAGACTACGGTAGTTGGCTAGCTTGCAATTAACAAAAATGAAAATCATTGATATAAAATAATATACAGGAAGAACTCCGAGTGGAGCAGCATTGACTGTTGACTTCAAACCAGAGTTCCTAATTGCAGATACTTAACCTATGAGACTCATGTGACAGTCGTAAATATAAAATATTTTAAATAGAGTATTTATTAGCAGATTGCACAAATAAATGTGTTATCTTAGTTACAGTCTTATTATTTTACAGCTGCGAGCCATCTGTAGCACTGTTGACTCAATGTTTAACATACGGAGTCTACTCCGGTGCATTATTGGAACTTAGACCGTAACTCCGTATTATACTTTTCGTGTAAAATATTCGGAATAAAATGTTCGTTTCATTCGGAAGTATTTACGGTCCTAACATGCAGTATAATATATTTAACTTGACTTAATGATAATCAAGAACTGAAAGGAAAATCTATTTAAATAGCACATAGATATTACGGAACATATTCGACCAGGTAATAAATGCGAACACTCGAATACTTTATACCAAAACACATTGGCTAAAAACTTACAAATTCAGAATCAAGGTTGGTTGCATATTAACAAAAGTCTTTCAACTCTACATGACTTGTATATTTACATTTTATATAAATTTCAACACGAAATTAATTGACGTTTTTTTAGAAAAAACAAAATAATGCAAACACTATTTTCAGAAAACCTAAGTATATCTAGTTTGCAATCAAATTAAAGCACGTGACTTCTTATAACTTCCGCTGCCTCAGTTCGTTACAAATTCATTATTCCATTGATAACTCATATATTTATAAAAACATGCCAAACCATAAGGCATATATATATATCGTTTGAGCTGTGCAGAGGTGTTTTTCGACGGAGCTCCAGTTTTATAAAAATTCAACTAACAAGCTGACCTTCGACATTATTATTAACATCGTTCGAAAGTGCGTTTTTCAGGCGACAAGGTCATCATTTTTTAAAATAGTGATTTTCGCTTGTAGTGCGCTGTCAGGTCAAAAGTTAAGTTCAAGTTCAAGGGATAAATAGAATAACGAAAGAAAAGGAGGCGTAGACGGAGGACTATACCACCTTATGCAGATAAGTCTTACACACTATGTATATGTAGTTCAAAGTTGTACGCTACCTTTGCCTTGTATTTGGTCCCCTGAGATACTGGCACAAACGTTCTATTGTATCTAGAAAGCGAGGACAGCAACATGAGTGAATCAAGCAACCTCGGTGCTAGGCTAATGGATATGGATGCTGAAAGTCATGATGCAGCAGGTAGTAGCAGCGAGGACGAAGAGATAACAAATGCCCAATTATACAAATTGCTCAAAAAGGACATGAAAGAACTGCAGAAACAAATAATGAATATGCAGACCGAGCAAAAGCATTCCACACAAGAGTTGCAGCCGTCGAAAGCAGTGTAGCTAACGTGGCAGCCACCACAGAGAAACATGAGGAAGAAATGCAAGCAGTCAGAAGCAGAGTAATCGAGCTCGAAAGAGGGCAGCACGAGATACAAACTGAGAAATGTGACAAAGAAGAATTACAGAGTGCATTGGCAAAAGTCAGAGATCAGATGAGGCTGGAGTGGCATGAAGAAAATGATAAGTTACATCGCAGAAATAATATCATAGTGTTTGGTATTGAAGAAAATGACGAAAGTGGTGCCAGGTTTTCCACATTATTTGATATTATTGGTCCAGAAGAAAAACTCAGGCTTGTTCCAATACGTGTGGGTGAGGTGGGGAAATCTAGCAGACCGAGGCCATCCGTGTTCATTTACCTAACTATGCTGCCAAAAGAGAAATCCTAAGCAATTGCAAAAGACTAAAGAACCACCCTGAATTCAAGGGAGTATCAGTGACCCATGACCTCACCAAACTACAACAGCAGACTGGACCGCCAATGACTACGAGACTAAGTTCTGGAGCAGGATCACAGGTCTCCTATAGGGAAAGTGGAAAAAGAGCAAGAGGCGACAGCGACCGTTCCAGCCAGATTTCCAAACGACGTGGATCAGTTCAAATAAGCAATAATACTAACTCAACTGGGTTCGTGTTTCAGCAGAGTGACGCAAGTGGGTTTTCTTTCAATCCCACGACTTCAGGGACTTCAACAAGTTTCGGCATGTCAGGGGCTTCCCATTTTCCACCAACAGATAGTCTAACCAGCAATAAATGAGGGCGTGTCAAGGGTACGTGTAATTTTAAGATAGGTCACCAAAATATGAGATCTTACAAAAACAAATTCAGTCAAGTATGTGTTTTACTAGAAAGTGAAGGTATTGACATTTTGTGTTTATCTGAGACATGGTTAAAAGAAGGAGAGGTTTGCCCAATACCAAAGGGTTCAAAATGTACAGGCTAGATAGGCAGTCAAACGGAGGAGGTGTTGCCATTATTGCAAAAATTCATTCAAGGTAAATCCAATTACATTGGATAACGAGGATTGGAAAATCCCTTCCTCACTTGAAATTATAGCTTGTCAGTCCAAATTAATTTCAACAAGTCCTTTATAGTAGCGTGTGTGTATCGCACTGATTTTGCACTAAATGACGTGCACAATCTTTCACAATGTTTCGAATTCTTCGGAAAATCCAACAAAGCTTGTTATGTCCTTGGGGACTTTAATATCAACATTGGTGTCAGCAGCAATGTGTCAAATGAACTAATTACGGTCGCAGACCGGTTCGAGTTTAACCAATTAATTAATACTGGTACAAGGGGTGAAAGCATCTTAGACCTGGCGTTTGTAAAACGGGTTCATCATGCTTGCGTAGCTACTACAAAAGAGTGCTTTATTTCAGACCACCAACTTATTGTGTTATCGTGTTCAGCCGTTAAACCGTCAAAGGTCAATGTAATAACTTTTAGGGACTACAAAAACGCTGATTGGGTTTCAATTGGTGAAATGTGTAATAAGTATCTAAATGATATCAGTTCTAACGATGCGACTGAAGTGTTTCGTGAGATAAATGAGGTCTTGCTGCAGTGTTTTAACAAATTCGTCCCAGTAATACGGAAGGAGGTCAAATATAACCAGCCAATTGATATCACCTCGAGCAAAACAAAACGTCTAATCTCGGTGCGAAAATACTATTACAACCAACACAAACAGCTCGAATCTGACTGGCACAAGCGGAAGGAAAAACAATATAACAATCTGATAAAAGAATCGCTGAAGAAGGATATGCATTTATCTGTCCAAGAGCAAATCAAACAGAATTCGCTGTGGAATACAGTGAAATGCGTCTTAAATGTAAAATTTAAAAAGGACATGCTATTCCTGACGGCATTGATCCAAATCTAATCAACAAGTATTACTCTGAAATGGGTTTCCGACCAGGTGCCCCAGTGGTCAGCACACTCAGTAACGACACTGTCTCACTAAAGCCAATTGATGAATCCATGTTTTATGTTGCATCAGTCAGCCAATCGGAAATGTTCCATGCGTGGAGGCATCTGAGGAAGAAATTGTCAAAATCAGTTGACACCACAGGATTATCTAAGTATTTTCTGGACAAACTATTCCCAAATCCGTCGGTGTATTCAGCAATACTAAAACTTATCAACTTATCATTTGAGTCCGGTTTTGTCCCCAAAGAAATTAAAGTTTCTCGAGTGGTGCCAATAGCCAAAATTTTAAATGCAAAAGAGCCAGCGGACTTCCGTCCAATATTTTTGCAAGCAAATCTACTTCTTCTAATGGAACGGATATATTATAACAGAATGGTGAAATTTCTTGATGCAAATCAAACTGTCGTGCATACTCAATTTGGGTGCAGGAAAGGCCATTCAACAGAACACGCTATAATAGCAGCAACGGATATGATAATGAAAAATGTTGACAAAGGCTTCATCGCAATTCTGGTCCATTGACATGAGGAAAGCATTTGACTCACTGCCAAATGAGAAGGTGTTGGTTAAATTGAAAGAAAAATATAATGTGTCTGATTACTGGTTGAGGAGTTATTTGCAGGACAGAAAACAGTTTGTGAATGTGAACGATAAGGTGTCAGAGATTATTAATGTGCTAATTGGGGTCCCAGCAGGTAGCGTTCTTGGCCCTATCTTATTTGCGCTATACATTAACGACCTGCCAGAGCAGGCTTCTAATGGCATGACTTTAATGTTTGTCGATGACTCTAATTTTGTTTATATTGGTACCGTGATAAACTTGAGGAGTTGAAAGGAATAGTGAACAGTGACATGTCCAAAGTTTGTGACTATTTTAACTCAAATGAACTCTGTATAAACTCAGACAAGACAAAGATGATCACCCTAAGTACCAGCCGCAAATCTTCCCAATTAGACAATTTTGAGTTCTGTATAAATGGTTGTATTATCCGTAATTCTGAAAAGCTAAAGTGTCTAGGGTTTACTTTTGATAGAAAACTTTCGTGGAAGTACCACATTGAGAATGTCGCAAAAATTGCTACATAAGAATACGAGCTATTTATTTAATTAGAGATTACTTAACTGTTGCGCAATTAAAGCAGGTGGGACAAAGTCTCATTAATTCAATTATTAGTTATATGGCAGTAGTTTATGGAACAACTGCTAAAAAATACTTGGTGATACTGAAAAGGTTACACGTACCCTTGGTAGGTTAATTCTCCGCGTGAGGAAATATGATCCCGTGGCAGATAAGATAAAGTGTGATTTGGAGTGGCTCTTTCCGGAGCAACTTAATGTATATAGAACTTTGTGCTTGTTCTTCAAACTAAAAACCAATCAGAACGTACCATATTTTCAGGACTATTTTCGGCATGCTTCCGAAGGTCGAGCGTATTGTTTAAGGAGGTTGAATGATTATTCATTTTCTTTCAGACCAAAACTCGAGTTAGGCAAAAGAGTGTTTTCAGTACCGAGCAGTAAAGCTCTGGAACTTGTTACCTGAAGAAATTAAAATATTACCCACCGCTAGGCAGTTTAAAAGAAAACTAAAAACTCATTTGCTGACCTAGTAAGTGATTGTATTGTATAGTTTTGCTCGTATTTTGAAATGTGTGTTGAAATATCGAATGACTAAGTGACTAGTTTCAAAATTCTTCAAATGACTTGTATTTTCCTTTTAAATATTTCCAATATTGTTCCATTTCTACTTTTTAAAATTTAGTTTTAAAACATTTTGAGTGGCTATACTTCATGATTGATGTAATTTCATACTTAGTATGGCAATCAGTCTTGTAACATGTGGATGAAATTGATTAACAAAATAAATGCGTATGATTATTATTATTATTATTATTACAAGTGGCTTAAAAGATTGTGCGCTTCCTGTCCTCCGATTAAGATCAAAATGGGTGGTACCAATTTCCTGGAACAACAAACACCATTGAGGTGTATTGATTGCGCTGCCGGGTTGACGATACAGATGCTGCTTTTGCAGACTTAGATATTCATACTCTATAAATTAGTAAATCAATGGCATTTTTGAATGTTTTATTCTTCGTTTTTCTTTTCTTTTAATGAATAAGCTACCTCAACCCTTGAAGGTAAAGATTAGTGTAGTTGCACACTAAACTAACCTGTAAGATTTTCCAGAACTTAAATATCAAAATTGTCTCTACTGTTTACCAAAGTCCATAGAAGTATGCCTATAATATACAAGAAAAAGCACACATTTAAATTTTACTCCACAAATATGTCACATCTACACCGAATTCCATGACAAATTAAACTTAATTAATAGGCACTCTACATTTAGCACGTTGTATGACACAACAGCGCTTTGCAATGAATTTTATATTATTGTAAATTAAAAAGATAAGCCTTCTTCTTAATGCTTCTGTAATATCCCTGAAATTATAATGACAAATTGATTTCCTAGTAATAATCAAATTTGTTCTCTTCAAACCAATTTAACCTAATTTCCGAGCTACCTTCATACAACATACACATCTAATTCCCAACGCAATTGTCTAGAACTTGAGTCTATAAGGAAAGTTACACTCAGCATTTCAATTTGCTTCCTTGGTTAGAACTTACTGGAATTAATCACAGTAGAACACAGCTTGGGCGGTCTATCACCATAACACAAAGCATGGGCGATCAACGTAGATAAAACAAGGCCTTGTGAGAATGGTACTGCCCACTCTACCAAGTTTTATATAACCAGTACATAACCATCTTACATAATTCAGGAAACTGTCGGGTTTTAGTTCCAGTCCTTTCTTAAACATCGATATAAAATGACGCCACGTTTCCAGGATTTTAAATATTTAGTAGAATGTTTTGTGTTTTATAAGAAAATCCGCATGGCTTTCAAAGAATTTTCCCGTTTGCTTCCAACGAAAGAAAACTTAATTCGGTTATTTTGGGATACTGACTTTTTATTTTCCGGGATACGCTGGAAGGAATCAAAACTAAGAAACATA
Source organism: Orchesella cincta (assembly GCA_001718145.1). Taxonomy (NCBI): domain Eukaryota; kingdom Metazoa; phylum Arthropoda; class Collembola; order Entomobryomorpha; family Orchesellidae; genus Orchesella; species Orchesella cincta. Next base: position 30,947 of record LJIJ01000747.1, on the reverse strand, counting down.
GATTTGATCTGGCACTCAAACACCCACATTATACCACCTCTTGAACGAGCATCCTTCAATGCAATTAGGATTCGATACAAAATCTACATTTTTCTGGCCATTTGCATCCTATTACAAATCCTAATAGAATTCATAAACTCACCAAAAACTGAAGAAAGTCCGTACACTTTCACTAAGCTACTGACCGCCTACACTCTTACTAGCCTTCCTCTGACCTGTCTCTTTATGAATGTGAGTGGAATTCAGAACAATGAGCTCATTTTGTATATCGATGGCTTGTTTCATTCGGATGCACGAAAAACTAACAGAGAATTCCAACAAATTTCCGCAAGGGAGAAAGTTATACTAATCTACACATGGACTCTGGTAACATGCTTCGGCATGAGTCCCTTAGTGATTGTCTATGGATTTCATTGGTACAATCCATGTCAAGGCTCACTCCTAGCATGGTGAGTTATTCCAGATTGCCACTCTGGAAACTTTCAGTTGCAAAGCTCAGGATTAACCAATTTTTTGCGGGGATTCGTGAAAACTGGCGTGTTTGTTGTTAACCACGTCCTCTGGGAGAAAGGAGGCAGCGCAGCTCTATTATGTATGGGAGGTTTCTTCAGTTTGGGGATCTTGAAGCTGCAAAGACGTCTGAAATTGTAAATGCAAACAATTATAAACTTTTAAATTTAAGATAAAAACTTTAACTAATTTTTTATAGATTTTCAAGAATTTGTAATCAGAAGGAATCATTCCCAACCGGAGCGTTGTTGTATCGGGAAATTCAGGTGTTGGCTAAAATGCACAACACCCTGTTTCAAAATACCTTCTTAGCGCTGATAACCAGCATAATATTCTGCACAGCTCTCTGCTTTACGGTACTTCTTAAGTTAGAATGGAACTGGGAAAACATACTCGCGTTTTGGTTTTTTGGGGCGTTGTTGCTCAACTGCATCTGCTTTCTAATAGTTTGCATGGGGATTGGAATGACACCTCTTCATGCTGAGTCTCAAGAAATATTTGAAAAACTGAAAAGCAGAGAACAAATTATTTTTAAAACACGAAAACAGCAAAGAGAATACAAGTGGCTTCAAAGATTCTGCTGCTCATGTCCTCCCATCAAAATCAAAATGGGTGGAAGCAGTTTCTTGGAACAACAAACGCCGTTAAGGTGTATTGATTGCACCGCCGGATTGACGGTACAGATGCTTCTTTTGCAGAGATAGGTATATTTAATTTATTGACAGGAAACAGAAAAAAATGTTCAAAAATGTACTTAAAATTGTTGGTAGTATTAATAGTAAAAATATAAATAAATAAATAAATGTCGTTATAAAGTGGGCTAAAAATGTCTTATTTTAGACCAAACTTACAGAAAGCTTGGCATTATCCAGATAACGCCTGAAATACGTATTCAAGAACAATTATTTTTTGCAACTAGTTAAGTTTTTAGTTAGATTAATATTTTAATTGATCTAAACGCCATCAATATTTAAAAACGTGTGTTCAAGCAATTTTAAAGGAAACTTCATTTAGAAATTTTACAAATTTTTAATGAAACGGTTTCAAATACAAGAAGATACAGAACTGAAGTATTAAAGACCATTTATTAAATAATACGGGTGTATAAGCTCTGTAATTTGTCCAATTTTGAAAAATTCCTTTTCATCCTGCAAATGAGGAGCTTGGACTTTTGTATTTCCATCATTCAAGAGACTTTATATTTGCATGAAACTTTATCATAACGATACTTTAAATGAAGTATAATAATTTGGATTTTTTTCTTGAAACGTTTGTAACGAGTTACAAAAATTATTTTCCTTGACCTTATGTTATTTGTTTTAAAATCCTAACATAAAAGTTTCAAATGGATGTTAATATTTGAATATTGACAATGAAATGCTAATAAATAAGTAAATATTGATTCGTCTAGTAAATTGTAACACTCTTCAACATTGCTATTATTGAAAATTGGCAACACACATTCCAAAACCTGTAAAAAATAACTTCCGTCTTTTAAATGCCTACATCTAACGTAATATTGGCGTTCTTCAAATCAAAATTCTGATAGCGAAAAGTGTTTAAATTAAACTTAAATTATCCCAGATGTTTAAGAATACAGCTGCAAACATTATCAAAAATCGCTTGTCTTTGTCGAATTAAATTTTAAAATTGACAACTTTTGAGTGCTAAATTTTTGTTCCCACATGTCAAACAACCAATTAACTAACAACTGAGTGCCTTGCTTTGTCAATTATGTTTGAATAATATTCACCGTTTCGTTTTGACCGCAGCATAACCTCTTAATAATACATACTAAAAAGCGGATATATTCATTGCTAAATTTTGGAGTACACATGAAATGTAAACTATTTGTTATATACAAACATAAAATATTGCAAATCCCAATCCATGTTTTTGGTGAGCATGAACTGCCTCGAAAATTTTTTTTGTTAGGTGTTTTAAAGTATTCAGTTTGTAGCAAAACGAAATTTTTTAATCAGTTTCAGTGTTAAACTCTCCAATAAAGCGATACATAATTGAAAATGCGTTCATGGTTTAAAACGTTTTATGAAAAACACTCCATCAGCCCAAAACCATATGAACTGGAGCATCAAGACCACATAAGAGTTCAAGTGGTTATATGCAATCTCATTAAATTGTCGCCAATTCTTTGGGATCCAAAAAAGGAAGAGCTCACCATAAAAACTTCAACATTTCAAACTGGGAAAATTCATTGTGTATGGTAATCCATCTCAGCATTCTGCTTTTAATGCTGTATGAAGCAACATTACATGGAATCCTTCAAAAAGATGAGGACAATACAGAAACTTTCTCCGCATTCTCGTTCTCATTTTTCAAACTGTGGTTCTAATCTACTACCACATTACTGGGGTGCCACTCACGATCTCTCGTCCTCGTTAATACTATACACAAAAGTTTAAATGACGTAGGAAAAGGTAAAAACTCAAGCATATAATATCGTAAGATTAAAAAATCGAGTATTAATAAACTGTTTTTTAGTAAAAGTCTATACACGAAGATTCTTAAGGGAATTCTGGTGCTTCTGAAGCTCTACCAAATTCTGACAACTTTTGCGATTGTCATCCTAATCGTTGGATTTCCAGGATTACCCCCGTTCCCAACTTCTCTCCTAGTACCTAAACTTGGCCTTATAACTTCATTGATCAAGAGTTTGTTGGCACTATTTACCGCATGGAATGCTTGCTACTTCAACGTTCAAGGATGGCTCGTTTTGTCTTGCGTTGCGATAACCAACGGGACAGTCTTCATTGTGATTCTGTCGTTGAGAAGGACTTCATTCAAAAGCTCCCATAGGAAATACAAAATTCTTCAGCTGTTGGCTCTGCATACAAACTTGGCGTTTCAAACTTCAATCCATCTTTCCATCTTAATTGGTGGCCTTTTTATTGGAGTTGTGGGCATCGCTGCGTTTATCAAATATCGCCATTCAGCTCCATCTGAAGTCACGGTGGTGATGGGCCTGACAGGTGTTGAAGCAATGATAGCTTCTATACTTTCCCCGACGATTCCTGGAAAGGTGAATTGGATAAGTGGAGACCTTCTGCAGTATTGGAAACAGGACCAGTGTAATCGATTGGAACGAAAGATGATTGAGTCCATGCAGAGAATCAGGATCAAATTTGGAGCTGCAAACTTCTTCGAGAGAAAGACGGCCTTGGTTATTGCCGGGTTTCAGATCGAGCAAATCATGAACACTTTGCTTATAATTAACTAGATATTTCGGCCCTTTCAACTACAATATGTAAGGGTTTCAATAGACATTTGGTTTCGAGAAACCTGTTTGTCGGTAACAATTTTTATTTGTGACGGTTGCTTGTATATTTAAAGCTTTACGCATAATCTTAGTTACTAATTTCAAAATATCCTTAAATTGTTTTCCACTGAATTGCTCTGACCAAACTGTAGTTTCAGCGTTTAAAAATGTCGGAATATTTCTTCTCCTAGGGCGTACGCTTTACCGTTCCCCAGACTGATAAGCCAGATATAGTTTGAGGAGACTTTCGATTGTATGAACCATGTTAATTTGTTTTTAAGTAAACCCCTCTTAAGCGGAGTAAAAAACGGAGTTCTCTAACCTACACCTGCATACAAAAATTGGATTTTTGACTATTTTTTAAGTTGCGTTTGAATACTTTTACCGATTTGACTCCAAATCAATAAGTGGTGCGTCATAAAGGTGTTCTCCCTAAATTCGAAATTCGGACCAAATCCGTAAAACTATGCAACCAGTAATATGTAATTTGAGTGTGGCTAAGCATTAGTAAATTTGAATGAAAAAAGTTTAATACGCACATTTTGGTGTCTAACAGCGAGAGATCTATGGATTTAAACTTTTGTCATACCACTGTAGAATGAACAACTCTAGTAATCAGAAATTACAAATACTCAAAAATGGTGTAAAATTACAGTCCAGTAACCAATTGGTACATTTTAACAGTTGCCCAATTGTTTTCACATCAGGTCAATGTTAGATATTATGAAACCTACTAATGAAAATACATATGCAATTAAATATAAATTTCTTCCCGCCCAAGTCATGTTCATTAAATTTTCATGTACATAAAATTGTCACTCTTTAGATTAAATTAAACGTTGAAGCATTTTGTTGGCAACAATAGAAACATACTTATTCCAGCCAAGAAATATATTTAAATGGAGTATTCAAGATCATATACGAATTCACGTTGCTTTATGTAAAATACCCAAATTTACACCATTCCTTAGGGATGTAGAAAAGGAAGAGCTGGCAGTTAAAAGCGTGTACAGTATCATCAAATGCAGAAACTTTCCCCGCATTCTCTTCCTCATTTCACAAGTTGCATGGTTAATTTACTACCAAATTACTTTGGGTAATTCTAAAGAATTCCGCTCGCTGTTTGACATATCACAACGAAGTTTGGAAGAATTTAAGACTTGTAAACCTCTTAAGCAAATAGCTACGATATTGAAAGGACTTCTAATGTTTGTGAAGCCTTGCCAAGTGCTATCAACTTCAATAATTCTGATAATTATTGATGGATTTCCTACCATAAAAATACTGTAGGTACCTTAAATATTTCCTATTTTAGCGTTACGTTTGAAATGGACGACCCTCATTTTTTCGTCTTAATAGCATGCCTTCTCCTTGGAGTTGTTGGCATCACTGCATCAATCAAATATCGTTATTTCATGAAGACAGGTGTTGAAACAACGGCATTTTGTATGTTGGCCATGAGGTCCCGGGTAAAAAAAGTTGGATAAGTGGGGAACCTAATCTGCAATATTGAAAACGGGACTTCAATACGGGTTAAAGAGGTGGGAACATTGGGTGTTATGCCCATACTAAGAATCAGAATTCAATTTGGAACTGCAAACTTCGTCGAGAGGAGGACGACTTTATATATCGTGGGGTTTCAAATGCAACAAATTATGAACGTTTTACCTATTACAATATAGATATTTCTGGTGCATCAACTACTATCTGCACTTGAGAAACTCATTTATATATAAAATTTTGCTTAACGCTTGCTGTATATGTAAAGCTTCCAAAATGATTCTAACAATAAGCATAGGTTGGGTTGGGGTAGGAACTGATAATTTTTTGCCATTGTAATTTATTGTAATTGTATATATTTATCTTTTGTTAGATAAATGTCGCTACCTAAGCCAAAAAATAATTTTCTGCTGAACCTTGCATTAAATTACAGCTGGAAGCATCAGCTGCTATGGTTCAAATTCTTCAACGTTGTCTTGCAATACTTTGTCTAAATTTGTCGATCTATTCGTTCATATAACATGATAAGAGGTCGATCTTTAAATTGAATTTTTGTGTATGGCGTGATAGGCCATGTAAATTTGCAAAAAACTCAGACTAATTATTATTCAGACTGAGACGCCAACTGAGATGTTTGCATTTACAGAATTCAAAAATTTCTGAAACATGAAATTTTTGTTCTCGAAACCAACTCTCTGACAACGGGAACAATAACAATCCACCGGATTAACTTAAACACGTTTGACTACAAAGATGGAAAAATGCTGCTTTGTTAATAAAATGCGATGTAGGCTTGATTTTAAACATTGGTAAGCAACGAAGTGCTGATTGCTTTGAAACCTTAAATATTAAGCTTCAATTGTTTTATGAACTAGGTCAAAGTACAAAATCTTTATAAATCAATCGAATCAATCGGAGTAATTATGATTTTAGAATTTTAACATCGACCAGCCAAAAACATGTTAACTGTAGAAAATCCGTTGCTACATAAGAATTGTGTTTAGTAGTTCTGCCCTTTAACATCCACGGGTAACGTTTTAAGCAACATGACAAAGTTCTAATTATTTCCGGGTTTTCCATCAACTTATCAGATGTTTAAAATTACCTGCTTGAACAATTATATTCAACTGTGATTAAAATTATCGATACGAGAGGACATTGTTTGATAAGAATTTAATTTCTTGTCGGGCTTTCTGTGTCAAACTTAACACCTTCATCAGGGCAAACTATCAAACTATAAATATATATTAACTATAAATTTTCTAATTAGCATCAAATTAACAAGATATGATAAATTATGAAATTAAATGAAAATTTTAATTTAGTTAAGATTGCTTTGTTATGGGTAGGTTAAGCCAGTCCCCGGTCAGCATTCAACTGCTCGGAAATTATTCCTACAAACTCAAAAACGTATTTTCACCAGCTTTATTCTAAAAGCTTGATTACAAAGCTGAAAAATGCGATTTTATTCATTTTTTTCATTTTTGACCTCCACACTGAATGCCCTCAAAAGGCAAAATTTATTTAGAATGAATGTTGAAGATCATGTTGGATTCCACATTGCGCTCTGCAAAATGACAAAACTCACACCACTGAATTGGGATTCTGAAGCAAAACAACTTGCTATAAATAAAAAATCTGGAGGACTAGTCATCTGTATCGTCCACATCGGCATCCTCCTTTTCATGGTCTACGAATGCTTAATAAATGGATTTATTCAAAAGGATAAAAACAGCTATAGACACTTACTTCGCGTTCTCTTTATTTTGTGGCAATGCTGGACTCCTTTCTATTACCAAGTGACTTGGTGCGACACTCAGGATTTCAACGCACTGCTGAACACAACAATTACAAATTTCAGGGAACTGAACGCAGGTAAATAATCCTGGAATGCTTTAATATATTTACGTCAGAGTTGATTAATCTATTTTTTCACAGGTAATCTTTGCATCAAGGCGCTAAAAAGAATTTTAGTGCTTGTTAAGGTTGCCCAAATTTCATCGACTATTTTAATTGTCACGGTCATCATAGTATTTCCCGATTTACCACCTTTTCCATCATCCCTTATAGCGGCAGACCAGAAGTGGTACTTAACTGCAGTTCGATTTTTATTGACAATGGTCCAAGTATGGAATTTCTGCTCATGGACTTGCCACGGCTGTCTATTTTGACCGGCCTAGTTTTGACCCACGGAACTGTATTTATTGGGATTAGACGCTGAAAATTCCATGTTTAGCAGCTCCTACAAGAATACCATCATCTTCAACTTTTGGCATTGCACACTAATTTAGTGTTCAAAAATCCATTCATCTTTCACTCACAATTGCAGTCATTCTCCTTGGAATTGTTTGTACTGCAACCTCAATTAAATACCACGATTCCCCATGCATTGAGATTCTGCTTATGATGATATTGACTGGTGTTGAAGCAATAACAATATGTGTGTTTGCCATAAAATTCCCAGGAAAGTTGAACTGGATGAGTGGGGAGCTTATTCAGAAATGGATGCAATGCTGCTCTATATAAAACTCAAGAAATGGGAAAGAAAAGATGCTCCTGTCGCTGCAAAAAATAAGAATTCAATTTGGAGCCTCCAATTTCTTCGAGCGAAACACATGTTTGGTGATTACTGGTTTTCAAATTGAACACATTGTGACAATTCTGCTTATTGTTCATTAGGAGGTAATTTATACAGTGATCGGTATTTAGTATCTCCTATAGTTGTTGTATTAATTCCTAGTTATTCTATGCACTCAAAGCTAAAGTGGTAAGTATGAATATTTAGTTATTGTATAAGAAAACCAGCGAAAAATGTACTAAAAATATTAAATATATAATATCTCATATATATATACATGTAATTTTAATCAAACCTAATCGATAAAATTACAGACAATATAACAATAACCACATACAAAGTTTGTATCAGTTAAATAACTTCTGAGACATATGTAATTACATTGATATTGTTTTTGTATCATATTAAATTGTTTTTAAAAAGGTTTTTATTTACCCTAAGGCACTTGAATGGTAAATATTTTAATTTTAACATCTGTTTCAGTTGGCCGAAAACTGGCAAACAAGAATAACAATTATGTTTGAAACGCCAGCTCAATAATACATAATAGAAATGTTATTTCCATCAAAACTAAATTGTAAATTTTGTCGTTATTAGTTAACTTTATCTAACCTACTAATCGATTTAACTCTAACAATAAGATAAATCAATAGCTTTAAACCAACCTAAATTCCAAATTACTACTAATATCTAGAATAATGTAAACGAAATTCTCATAAACAAACAGTAAACGAAAGATCTGCCTAACCATTGTAATTTATTGTAGCACGGCCAGATAGAGGCGAGATATGTATTATTTAAAACATTTCAAAACATTCCTGGCATACTTCTTTTAATTATATCTTAAGTGACTTAATTCGACATATGCCAGTTATCTACATCATAACATTATTTAGGCGTCCTTCAAATGAATTTTCAGATACCGAGAACCGCTCGAGTTCCACATATTTACATCATTAACGATAGTCTATACAAATATATTTTGCCAAAATAGCTGTTTAAGCTCAAATTGGAATAACTTCGTACACTTTAAAAACTATGCTCCTGATCACAGCGATGGTTACTCGAACAAAATTAATCAGCTTGTTTTGTATAACATTTTGACTAATAAATATACGAAATTATATTAGAATCTAGCAGCCCAATCGTTATTTATATAAGTGGCCAAAATTTCAAAATAAAATTGGAGTTCGTCATAAAAATGTTTTAGAATCAAGTTTTGTAACAAAATGACGATTTTTTAGATTGTGTTACGTCTTCACTCCACAATCAGACATTTCAAGAATGCATTTTCGTACAATATTTAAAAAGCTCTTTAAAAACTATTTCTTCAAACCAAGGAACATATTGAACTGGAGCATTCAGGATCATATGTTGCCCAACTTCTTTTAGTAGCTTTTTGTTGCAAAGCAGCAGAAGTAGATAAGTCTAAAGACTCTTAAATGGATCCATATGATTTTTTTAATTAAAAAGGGGCATAAAAGGCTTATTTGCTTCACAATCTCCTATCTTCATGTGAAGAATGTCGAAACAATTATACCTTCAATTTAAAATTTATTCCTTTTTGAAATGTAATCCTAAAAAGAGATTAAATTCATAACGATTTATGGAGAGTAGAGTACAGACAAAGTACTTCGGCTCCTAACAAATTTAAAATTCAATTTTGCGAGAACTTAATTAAGTCTTGAATACGTTTAAAAGAATTAAATTATTTGACATTGAACAACATGTTTTTTGGTTATTTGGTTTGTAACCAGTGAACAAGCTATACAAATTTTTTCTCCGTTCTGCAAACTCGCCGTTTCCTTTACTCCTTTAAAAATGCTGACAAAGCTCAATTTGGTATATTTCTCAATTTCTAGTATTCCAAGCTTTTTTCGGTTCCCTACCGCTAACATGGAATTTTGAGAACAACCTCTTGATTGAATATAAACCATCCAGATTCATTGGTATATCATGGATTACTGCATAATTTACCATATTATATATTTCTTACATTCAGCTTCTTCATTCATCGTACTTACTGATCCCACATCTCTCTCCATTCTTTTCCCATTATGGTGCTTCTGTACGGTTATAAATATGGTCAATATACGAATGCATCTACGTCACAAGGAATATATTTCCATGATAATAGAACTCTGACCCACCTTCGGCGATTACAGAGTAAGTTCAACAAATTCTATATTTCACATTTTAACAGTAATTAAGAGCTATTTAAAACATATTTTCAGCACACTTTATGCCAACTTTCAATCCAAATCGTTGTCTACGTTTGTTCATCGGAGACGTCTTTGCCGTTGGTTTGCTTGCTTCGCTTTTTGTATCAATATTTTTATGTGTTTTATACTACACAACTCATCCCACCATGCCGTTGTCAGTGTGGAACTGGAAATTTGTAGCTGATCTCCTTTACACCCGAGAAATGCAAGGACTAAATATTGTTATGTTTTGGTATGGAGCTAACCACGTAGTTTGTACACTCGCTTTTCACGTCACATTAACATTCGTTTACCTAAGCCTGCTTTACATAATTGTGAAAACCGAATTGAGAGTGAGCACGGCCAGATATCCAGTCTTGAATCAATATACTCGTGAAAGCTTTCGATATTGGGAAACATACATGCGGGAATACAGAACTGTGGAAGTGATGCATCTTCATATTCTTGAGTTTTACTCGTGGGCTTTAATTGTTGCGAATGCTGTGGTTATACAAGTCGTGCTGTTTTCAAATGTGATGCTGTTCAAACGATGGGAAAGGCTGCCTACTGTTTCTGTTTATATTTTGGGATTTTGGAGCGCTGCAGCGCAACTTTACTGGGTTTTTGCGTTGAGTATTGGTGGACAGCTTTATATGGACGGGGAAAAGACTATTAGGTCATGGAAAGAACATGATTGGGGTTCTCGCCACGCAAATAATATAATGAAACGGTTTGGACGATCCTGTAAACCTATTAGGGTGGGACATGGGACGCTTTTCAATATTAGAAAGAGGAACGTTTTAATTTTTCTAAAGACTATCTTACGAGGTACATTTAGGGCGTTTTTGACGTTGAAGCTTTAATCTGAAGTAGATTATCTTTCAAATGGTTTCAACATATTTTGTAAGTTTCAATTAAATTTAAATTCAATTTCAACGGATATGGCTAAATAAATGTTGAACGAAATTCTAAACTAACAAGATCGAAATTACTAAGAAAATTGCCATACGTCACAAATCAAACCGGAAAATATATTTGTATGAATAAAACGATCTACTTGAATGACGGATAATTGCTATGCTAGCATCATGTAAACCTAACTAACCTTAATAAGGCCATTAGACAAACCCTGAATTAGCTTCACAAACCCAAATATTACAAAACAAGCAGGTAAGCAGAAGACAATTTTCAATTACAATCAAAATATACAAAGGAATGCCAAACATTTGATTTTTTCTTACGTTATCTTTATTCATGATTACTGAAACCAGCAAACAAATTATTTAGTAAATTGGTGAAAAAATTACAAGTTTGTTTTCATAATGATGTTTGATAAACCAACGGAACCAACTGGTTAATGGACGATTATTCTATAAAACTAGCGCCCTATAAGGTATTAAACGTATTAAAAACTGCCTTCTGTAGAAACATTCACTTAACTTAAAACGGCAATTTACTTAATGATTCAAATTTGATGCTCGTTGCGTTCAAGGAACTGCAAGGATATTTCAAGTAATATTCATATCTCAAATTATGGCGTGACATTTTCAGCCACTTATCTAAAACACAGGAAACTCCAAATTGGTAGTCACCGTCAACCATTTTGTTCCTTAAATGTTTTCTAATTCTACATAATTGCGACTTAATATCATAAAACTTAAATTTAAGTTTAATATTTTTTCCATTTCCAATTCAACATTTTGCAGGACTAGTGTAATAAAACGATATATTTTATTGCCGTGTTTCTGTTAAAGCTTTATTGAGTCTTCGTAAATATTTCTGAGAATTGCTAAAAATCTTGTCAATTTTTGCAATATGTATAGCAATAGATTCAGTCTTATACTTGGACTAACCATTCTAGTTGCAAGCAAATTGGGCGCAGTACCATTTAGCTTTGACCTGAAGCGAAAGCGTCTTATTCCCTCGTCTCGCTCAATGACCCGGTTCTACCAATTGAACACCCTTGGAATAATTATTTTTCAGTGCTACATTTGCTCTCTCACAATTTGGTTTCGACTAAAGGGTCCCCCTGAATTGTTCAACATAAGCTACACCTTTGCAATTGGTTCCGGGATAATATTTTGCACATTTGGAGTTACATCATGGTACTCAAAAGACGTCCAAAGCATTATAAACGGATTTCTACTATATTGCGAGAAAATATCAGGTAATTTTGAAAACAAAAACTTATTCGAAATCTACTAGAATTTTAAATTTTTAACCTCATTTTTGATTTTCAGAAAAATATATTTCCAGCCTGAGCCCAGTCACAAAAAAGACCTCTCGCTTTGTCGAGTTCCTCCTAGTTTGCATAATTGGTAACATAATGGGAACAGGAGTCTTGGTTACCATGATGTTGGTAATTTTTCCGAAAATCCCATTCCTAGTGGGGTATCTGATTCCCGGAGAGCTTTCGGTTCCGGTTTGGTTACTACATTCTCTTGTAAATGGCTATGGTGTTATTGTTATATACTCAAACCTCACAGTTTGCATTGTCACAATTGCATCATATGGAATTCAAATGATAGGCTTTGTAACCAGAGAATTTCACATCGGGCAAAACTCATACGGTACATGTGGCAAATTGCGTGAGTATCATAATTTAATGGTGGAGTACAGGTGCACGCAAATTTTACATGGGAGTGTCATGAGCGTTTGTGGACTCCTTCTTGTTCCAAGCCACTGCATTATTATGAATCTTGTGCTTTATTGCAATTCTGTGGTGATTCGCCACTCAGAAGATATGAATTCGTTTGTTGTTGGACTGAACATGATTTTATCACTTATTTGCACTTTTGGCTGGTCAGTCCTGTTGCATATTGGGGGATACTCGTATCTTCATGGGAACGAGGTGCTGAAGTCTTGGAAGGTTCATGATTGGGGATCTCCTCAAAATAATAAAATAATGTCCAAATTTAGAAAGTCTTGTAAGCCATTCATGATTAATTACGGAAGCACGTATGCGATACGGAGGTTAAGTCTCCTCAAATTCTTTAGGGGGTTGACTAGAGGGACATTTAGAGTTTTGTTGACTTTACAACCTTAATCCATTGACCAGACCATGCCAGCGAGTTTACATGGTTTAATTATGCGTATCGATAAAGGTGAATTACAATTTTTCATAAAAACTGAATAATTGAAGTTCTGTATACGATAATATGGAAATGAAATAAAATAGAAAGTTTTGTTAACCCTGCCTTAGTTGAATGTTGGCATTACTTATTTGACATAAATGCTCAGTATAATGAAGTGCTCTACAGCTTCGATTACGAAACGTACATTTAAATCACAGTCGGGATGGTTTACAAAAATGTTAATAAAATAAAATACAAATGTTGATTTACAATTTTCTGTAATAAGGACAGTAATGGAACACAAAACCTTAGCAAATTGGGAAAAACTGTTCAAAACCACTTCTATTCTTTGTTTAACATTCCAAAGATGGCTAGTGAGAAAAATTAGATCATTAAAAAAATGTAAATGGAATTCATCGACTTTTTCTACATATATGTTGCCGTAAGCCAGTGAAAGGTTTTGAAAATACAATTCCATTTAAATTATATTCTAAAAAAGGTAATTGGATTTTAGCCAATTTATCGATCAAATCCAATACGTACCTATAAATGTCAATCAAAATTGAGAAACTGAACCACAAAAATTATTTTAGTATCCCTATGGAATCCATCTTTAATTACTTTTTGATTTGACATTGGTTTCAAACATTCGATTTTACTTTTTTGTAGAGAGGAATGAAATTTTAAAATGCTTTATGGATTTTGCAAGGAGTGGGGCTAGCCTTTTCTTATATTGGTCGTTTAAACTCTGTCATCAACAGTCAAGTTTATTTTCAGTGTGGTTAAAAAATGCTCAGAATGTTCAGCAACAGACTGTGCAAGCTTACTTGTTTCCTTTTTAGGTTGTCAAATTTCGTTGGTGTTATCGCTTTCTGTTACAATCCGAAAACCAAAACTTTGCAAAATAACAGCTCGAAAGAATGGCGAGTCAAGTTGAGTTATGGTTTGATCTCAAGTTGGACAATTTTGTCTCTCACCACGCTTTTTAAATACTACAAACAGCGCGACTTGGAGAACCTCAGATTGGCTTATGCTTACTGGTTACCTCTATGTTTGAATGTAATTGTGTATTCCATTATTCGTTTCTTTCCACACGGAATATGTCGAGGTTTTAACGGCTTTGTCGGTTGCATGACTCACATTTCAGGCAAGTAATGTACAAATATTGTTCAAAAGTTTTAAAATGTCATTTAAGTTATTTTAATGGTTTTCATTCCATTTTTAAAAATATACAATCCACCCGACCCAAACAAAAGCAGAGCTTATTTCGTATTCGACATTTTTTTGTACTTTGCAGCTTTTTCGGCAATTGTTTCATTTCTACTTTGTTCACTATTTCTCTTCTACAATCCAGGGTCGTCTTTGTTTCTTGGAGTTCTGATCCCTGAACATTGCTTCTTTTTACCAGTTAGAGTTTTTGTGATTTTATTTCATTTGCATGTGTTTGCTGTTGCCCATCTCAGTCTATATTGTCAGGGTAGCTCAATGTTAGTATATGCTTTTTATTTTTTAACAGTATATATGAGGGAGCTCCGTTTGGATCACAAAAACTACAAAATGAAATGTTTAATACGCACCCCAAAAAATCTTCGGCATGTTTTCCGATCTATAGAAATTTTACACGCAAATGTCTTCCATTTTCTGGGCCCGTTTCTCCTTCTTTGCAATTCAAGTTTCATGAAAACAATAATATATTGCTGCTTTGTACTTATTCGCAATTGGGATGAACTCCAATGGATTTCCAGAGCACAGTTTTGCATTTGGGCAATTGGCTTCATGGGTACCTGGACAACAGTGCTGGAATTGGGTAGGCTTCTTTTTGTTCAAGGGGCTAAAGTACTGAGATCTTGGAAAGTGAAACGTTGGAGCAATAGGAAAGAGGCAAGAGTAATGAAAAGGTTTTACAGATCTTGCAGACCAATGCTACTTTCATATGGGGAGCAATATGTTATTGGGAAACTTAGCAGTCTTAAGTTTCAGAGAGGTGTTGTTCGTGGAACAGTGAGAGCTCTACTAACCACAAAAAGGTGAAAATGGAATTCGTAGGGGTTCAGGTAGTTGCTCAACAAGCATTTTAAAATTAAGTATAGGAAGATACAAATATTGCATAATTTAAACCTTCACAAGCAAACCTTTTGAGAATAAGGTAAAAATAATAAAAGTAATAATTGTATTTATGCGATAATTTCTTTAAAAACCGTTAATTAAAAATGACAGCAGGAGTAATAAAACCACGCTTCTGATTAGGTTGTGCTTATTTGTTGTATGTTTAATATATTTTTATTGCACTTTTAAATCATAGACATTCAGTTTTTTAGTTGACATAAATAAACACAATCACTAGCTTGATATACTATGAAAAATACTTTATGAAAATTTTGCCCATTGTTGAAGATAAAATAAAGCTAATTTAAAGTGTAATGTAAAATAATATTTTTAGCAGCGTTTTTTCCCCAACTAATATGCAATTTTAGTTTGACTGAACAAAACAATACATAATACCGACGCAGCTAAATTGGTGGAAGGGATAATCCTGTTGCCATAACTACTTCCAGAAGTAGATTCAGACGTAGTAGTGGAAATATCAGGGTCGGGGAGCCCACTCGGGAAAAGATTGATCAGAAAACTTCCTCGTTTTCCTTCATGCCAGCTTATTGTATCGGTTTCTCCATATGACCACAGCAAGTAAATGTCATAATTCTAAAACAATTTTATTTGTTAACAATGAATAAGTTCCTAGACACAAGGTCTCTTATTTCTTATTTGTAGGTAACCTCACCTCTATGTAAATATCGTGTTCGGGATCATTTGTTCGAAATCCACGGTTTATGTATAGAATAGTTCGCCCTATATTCTCCTCTCCTCCTAAAAGTAGCCAATTCTGAGCACTTGCAGGATCTTCAACAGGCATTTGGTTAGCAGTTGCGTAGTAATCCTAAGAAATTTGGATGTGTTGTAAACCCACGAAAGAGTTAATAGAAATATTAAAATTTTATAGTACTTTACTCACCTTCCCATAGAATGTATTGTTATCTTTATTGAATCCTCCAATAAACAGATCCGCTTGTGTCATATTGGGATGATGGCTAAACCCAAATCCGACATATCCGATGGTGTTCACCTGTAGTAAGATTTGGAGGAGGCCATCGTTGCCGCTCTTGACACGAATATGTTTGCTGTGTAGTTTTCATCTAAATTTAGCTCGTGAAAAGCGATTTGGGAGAAAACAGTACTAAATAAAATGGCGAAAGTAAACCCCACAGTACTGCTATACATGATGTAGCAAATTTAAAACACTGATATTTAACTTAAGAGAGTATTCACAACAGCTGGTTTTAATAGACTAACACACTGCGGACAACTACAATACGCAAATCACACAGCTTTTTGTACAAATGATAAAAAATAGATACTTGAGTTTTATCTGACAAGGTTGCTGATAAAGACTAAGACATCCCATACATGTAAAATGAAAAGCTAAATAGGATCGATGACATAAATCATTTACAGGACTCTCCCAAGCCTGCCATACTGATTGATTTCAGTTGTAATTTTACACTTATCTTAATTGGTTCTGTAGGCAATTTATATTACCATCAGTCAAGGCTCACCTCCTTAATAAGGGGCTAAAGCAGAATTTTTAAATCATAATAAAATAACAAATTTTGTCCACGATGAAGAATTGCTTAAAATATCAGTGACCGAAATTATTTGTATTTTAATGCTTTTATTCTTGTTTTCCTGTCATATAAATAAGCTATTGTCGCTATCTAATATTAGGTGTATCTCCTATTTATAATACAGTGTTATTACCTTTTAGTGCACAGAAGCAGATTTACAAGTTGTGTCAACCAGAAACTTACAAAATTTAAGGGAGTTAATTGATCAACAAAATTGACGTCACCAATATAACATTTCATTGGCCTAAATGATGTAAGGTATCTTGCCACCCATTTCTTTTCCTTAACGACTTCTATATGGGGCAAAAGGCAAGCTTTCAGTTTATCCTTTACTTGTTTTGAAACGGTATACAAAAACGCCATAACGGTGGTATAAGCGATGAGCGCAATCGCACAATAATTACACCCTATTATAAACATAATATACCTTACCATTGTCATATGACACGCAATAAGCAGATAATAACATAGTATTCCACTTGATATAAACGCACAAAGATTTGAATGCATGATACCGCTTTTGTTGGACCAAATTATAGTAGCGACTCAGAATTTGTAGTGTCTATAAAAAGGTAACCATAATATTTCACGTTTCTTCAATACCATTCTTTGAAAGTATTTAGTGTATTGGAGTAAACAGTACGCCTGCAAAATTGAAAAGTCAATCAGATAAATCGTCCAGTTTCCTACTGCATCAATATGGAACCAAAATGTTAGAGAGCAGCTACAGAACAGAAACAAATATGATATCCAGCTCAATTCTGGGGACGTTCCTAATTCCCTCTGCACTCCGGGATGAGAAAGTACGCAAATGTGGCAGGGCTGCACGGATTTATCCATCGAATTATAGCGTATGGGAAAGCCAAACTAGCTGACAAAGTCCTTCCAGAAATTAATGCAAGCTTTAGCAAACGAATTTGATTTTGACTTGCAGATGTTGAATACGATATCGCTGAAAATTTTATTAAGTAGTGAAAATAAACAATATTCTGTAAAATTATTTTTTATTTGGAATTATTTATACTGGAAACTTACCTCTTAAAATTTCGTCTCTCAAATTGAAGAAATAGGTTGAACAGCTCAACTATACTTTTCTGCCGGTTACAAATGACAAACTTCGTATAGTGACTACAAGAGAATCCTAATGCAAATGCTAAACTATCTACAGCAACAACTAAAGGTACCCTGTTTCTGTCGTGGAGTAATTGGCCCCATAATACCAAAAGAAAGAAGCTAAATATAACACCTTTTATCAAGTCCCAATCTGAAATGTTATTTCTGTGCTATAAGAAGCTTTTCTTTGGGATGATAATAATTGGAAAAGTTCCATGCCACTTTAGGAAACGAATATTTTCTCCTATGTAGTCAAACAAGTGTTCGTTTAAAATAATCATTGAAAGTTGTATTAAATCAAGTAATTGTTCATAAAAAATGGTTCAAAACTGTCTCGCAAATAAGTAGAATTTACAATAACAGAACATGCCACCTCGCTATGGATATGTGTGATTGCATTCCAAAAAGTTAAATGATGAAAGGCCAGGTGTTCGACCTCCGCATAAAGTAAGCCGGAAAACCGAATTAACTAGTCGGTAAAAATTAGATTTGCAATAACAGCTCCAAATATTTTTAAGTTGATTTTAATTGCACTGATACTAAACAACAAAAAGGATGACCAAACCATAGAAATATGATTGGAATATAAATGATGTAGCTGAGTTACTATTAAGTTAGTAAATAGACAGCTGAAAAGCAACAAAAAGGACGGCTACTCTTGAACTGGTTAACTATAGATTGACGGTAAACGCAACAATGATTCTAATTAAGTTTCTGCGAATACGTATTGATAGACTAAATAAGATTTAATAAATAGGTTGAAGCAGCCTTATTAAGCAATATGAAAGACAAACTAAAACAATAGTTCCATCAAACTCGCAAGTAGCAAATAACGACTAACCTGTTTGAAATTTGAGTCCATGGTATATTGTCAGTTCATTCTTAAAGATAATTCTAATGAGCGTTACGTGATGCTTATTTAAAACTTGTCAGTCGTATAATTGCCGTTTATTAGTTTCACAGAGTCAAATTTTAAAGGCTTTAATTAAACGAGGAAAATTGTAGAGCCGTAATAAGTAATGTTTGATCAGAAAGTTCGATATATTCAAGTCTAAACTAAATTTCAAATAGACTAATAGTCTGGGGATAAAAGGGGTACATAGGTTAAAATTTTAACGGTAAATACCTCGGTTGTCCCAACTCTCTTAATACCTTAAGCAAATGAAGACAAATATAACTAAATACAAATTCCAAACTCTCTACGGCTACAGCCAAGAGAATGTCGTTTTGTCATGGAGTAATTGGAGACATAATGGAAAATAAAGAAACTAAATACAAAGAAGTTTGTCTCCGTTCCTAATACGAAATGTTTTTCTCTACAACTAGAAGCTTTTCTCCACACTTATTAAATACTTTTGTAAAATTGTCTCGATTATTTGAAGAAGAACAGTTCATGAATTTTGATGCTTGAATAAATGTTGGTTTTCAAAATTTCTGCTTAATATTTACACGGTTTTCAGTCCTTAAAGATAAATATAAAAGCATGTACGAATGATTTATTACTGACCAGATAATCAGTTAACTTTAAAGGAAATAAAAAATAAAATAGCTAAATAGAAAATAAATTAATATTGGAAGAGTCGGAAACAAACGGTACGCCCTGAAAGGGCATTAGCATCCCATACCTTGACAGTGGGCGACCGCCGGCGTCTGTAAGTACCTTCAAATACACATTTGTTGTTTTATATTTCAAAAGTCAAGCCTGCAAAAGTCCTGATTAAGTGCCCTTCCATAACAAGGTTCGACACACTCGGCACCTCGACGGTGCCCATGCTTCATTTTATCAAGACCGGGTAAGCCTAAAGGTACAGCAGTTCCGGTCCACAGTCGGAGCTCGATTTAGCTAAAATTTGGCACGCAGGGTGACCAACTACATTCCCCAGGGTATAATTTGATTTTAAAAATTCCAAAATTGACGCCTCTGCGGATGAAATTAGAAAAAACCACATTGTTAGCTCAACATGGAAAGGCATAAAAATGGAATGCCTTTTGAAAAGCCCAACTCACTTTAATTTTGCTTACTCTACATGTATCGTGAAAACCCCCAAGTAATTCGACCTTTGGCGTCAAGATACTGCGAATTCCAGTTATGGAATTCACTGCGTTCCGAAGGATGGCCTTCACCCAGTGATTAGGTTTGCGAGTTTGCTAGAATGTGAGTTTATCAATTCACTAACATGATCAGAAAAGGTTTCAGTTCAAGCTCAATTCTGACATCTGACGGTACTAGCTGCTGCCGAGTTCAAATTATAGATTCGCCCCCAAGGCAATGCTGGTTAAACGAACAACACCCCTGGGCCTGCGCACACGTCTGCTAACTCACAAGGTAAAAGGTATCTTGTGCCAGCCGAGAGCTTCAGGGCAAGTGACATATAGTGTCTCTAGGGTATTTTGACACGTTGAACACGGCATTGCGTATTTCCAGTTTTCTGGCTAAAACTAAACTTTGGAGCAATGATTATTTTATATGCCGGAACCATGATTAGTGAATGAGGAATAGCGAAATACCAACGTAAAACTGCCTGTTTAATTTGCTTAATACATTTTTTACTAACACCAAGAACAGCAAAAGTTAGACTAAAAACGTCTTAAGAAATAACACAAAATCAATTTTGTATTTGCCTAACGATCTGAGTAAATATGCCTTACGGTCGTGCCTCCATAAACTTAACATGTAAATTCCAAAGTTTAGTTTTACAGATTTACTAAATACAGCATCGTCGTTCAGCGTGCTCAAAACTACCCCAGAGACATAATCACTCTGCCGTGAACTCTCCTGGCACCAAAATACTTTCCTTGCTCGTTCTATAACGTCCACATATCCTTTGCCACTATTCTCTACGCACAAGATTACGAAGTAAATTTTGTTCGCGATGCAACGCGGTTTTTATCTTCGACCTGCTAAGCCCGTACTCTGCGTGTTGCCCCACAGGCTCACAATCCTATTCCAATCGGTATCGATTCGCTGCGTGTCGTTTCTCAAAAATAGCACAAGCAGCCAATCGCTCTTGTTACGCCACTGACAACAGACTTTTCACTTTCCCATGCCCTGCTTAGATTTATTTTATCTATTTATATAAAAGGCTGTACGTTTCACAGTATAAGAAGGCCAGTTTAAGCTCGCCTATTATTTTCATGTGGTTGATGAAAGCTTAGAGAAAACCCGTAAAATTCAAAACTAAGAGCGTACTCGAATTGTATAGAAAGTCTAATATAAACCTTTATCAACCATAAATGTGCATTTTATAGTGAAAAATTTATTCCCCCGTCTGATTTACATAGGCAGGTGGGTAGCAATATCTGTCTATCCAGCTGCAACTGACGGTTAGCTTAAGAAGTTCTTTACATTTCAGCGTTTATTGGGATATGAGTTCACAGAGTCACAATTTATTGAATTTATCCAACCATATTATCAATTTTATCATGACAGATAAGATATGCTGCAATGATAAAGAATTCGTTTGCTTGGTGATTTCAACTTCTTTCCTTTTTGCATTTACATGGTTCGGTACTTACTGTATCGTGCTTAATAGCATTTTTTCTACATTCTGAAATCATTAACTCATAGAGAGGTTTGAGGAGAACATTCCTTTACTACTTAAGTCGTTTTTAAAACGTAGTTGAAACATTTACTAGTTCAAGCGAAGTTCAATAAAAGTGATGAAAGGTTAAGCGTAAATAAATTGATTTTCTGTTAGAACTTTTATATCACAAAGGCATTACAATATGGAAGAGTGGGAAATGGACATAATTAAAAAAAATCTCGACAAATTAGTCGACAAAACAACTTGTAATGTGCAGCTGCTTACTAAACTTTTTGCGTCCGGCATTCTTACCCAAAGTGACTTCGATGAACTGGTAAGTTTTTTAAATTCGTTTTTGTTTTCTTTAAAATTAATTTGAGATGCAAATTAAGAATGTTTAAAAAATATTATTAGATGAACTTGGGAAGTAGCCGACCAGAGCAGTCACTCAAATTTTACATGATTATACAAACACGACCTGGTGCGTTTCAAATTCTTCTTGAGGCATTTAAGGAAGGAAGACAAACTGCAGCAATGGATATTTTAACAAATGCCATGAAAAAAACTCGTGGATATGACATCGAATCTGTTAAATATGATGAAAAAAATGTGATCGGCAGAATTGGAAAAGGAACTATTGTGTATAACGGTAAATTGGGGGACAGAGACGTGGCTGTGAAACGAGTCAACCTTGACGTGCTGGATGTGTCACACGTTATTCGTGAAATAGAAATTCTCAAAACGTGTGACAGACATGAAAATATTGTGAGATACTTCGGAAGCGTCAACCAAAAAGATTTTGTACTTATCATCCAGGAAATGTCTGATATGTCGTTGAAAAAATGGGTACAAACAAAATCCACTGACATTTTACCTTTTGAAGTGCTCAAACAAATAACAATGGGGTTAGAATGGCTCCATAAGAACGGGATTATTCACCAGAACATGAAGCCTGAAAATATCCTGTTGATTAGAAGCATCAGAAAAGTCAAGCTATCGGATTTTGGATTCACTGGTGACAACACAGACGAAATGGCGTGTCGATGGTTGGCTCCGGAAATACTTGCAGAAATAGATACAGATGAAGATGTTGTTGAGGAAAACCAGAAGAAAATGAAGCACGTAAGTGAATTTCATGCTTCATTTATAAAAAATACTGGAAACGGAGAATTATAACAATACGATTTATTTCAGACTTCATCATCTGATGTCTTTACCCTTGGCTGCATATACTACTATGTTTTGTCTGATGGAAAACATCCTTTCGGTACATTTATCTCATGTCTTGGCAATATTTTGGCTGGAAAACCGATCATTCACATCAATATCACGAAAAACATCATTCATGGCTGCATACGAAACACTGTATTTATTAAAGAGATGATTTCCCACGATCCAACTTGGCGACCAAGTTGCTCATCTGTGCTTTTGTATCCCATGTTTTGGTCTGAAATTGATCGAGTCAAATTTCTTGAGCAGCAAACTAAAGCTAACATTTCGGCATGGTCTAACGTCACTAAAAGTATTCATTGTGGCTTTGATCATAAAGCCGAAATTGAAGCGTTGAGGAAAATTGGCTGTGAGATCAACAAAAATATTGGGTGTGCGCTGCCATTTGCTTATCTGGATTCAGAAAAAAGTAAAAGCAAAGTATGCTCAACTAGCGCTAAAAAAGGCGAAGGATGTGCTGATCCTCCAGAACCAAACGGTTTTTTACCATCTTCTGACGACGAGGAAGATGAAAACTTGACATTAAATGTTGGAACAAATTTGCCATCTCTTATTCAACTAACTGATGTCAGTCCTCGTGTGTCAGAATTGCTAGCAACCAAGGGTATAATTACTGACGACGAACGAAAATTTTTGGTAACTGAAGTTTTAAAAGCATAACCAAATACCAGAAAAGATAATGTTTTAAATGCAAGGAAAATGTGCTTTTTATTTCATTTAGGAATCAACACCGGATAAATATGAGAGAGCAAGAAAGCTTTACTATGTTCTTTCTTCAAAGAGGAAAGGGTATTCAAAACTTCTTAGCGTTCTGAAGGACGAAGGTCAAATAAAAGTTGTAAACATAATGCGTGGAAATATTGATTTTTAAATTATCCTCCAGTTTATTCTTAAATGAGCTATTTCTCAATTTAAGAAACATTAGGTTTCAATAAAAATTACCCTGTTGCCCATGCACGTATACATAGAGTAAAGTAAATAAAGTTTTAATTTTAATGATATTAGTTGGTCATTTCCAATTCCATTTATTTTTTGCAAATGCATGACATCATAATAACAAATGAGAATTTAGGGTAGAGATTAATGTGAAAAAGTGATAACAGAAAGACTGTATATTCTATTTATTTAAGCTCGACGAACAAATGCGTTGTTTTTTAAGGCCACGTATTCTCCTGCCTGTCAGGGATACTCATATCCCCATTTTTATGGAAATCATCAAATGCGTCAATGCTGGTTCACAATCACTTGAAAAATGTATGTAGATAACGCAAAAAACAGTTGCGCATTACAACCATTTTAAAATATACATTCACATTGCTTTCTGTACATGAAGTGATTTTGGTTAATTTCATCTATGTATGCGCAGCTACGTAATAGGTATAGGAGCACAATATTTGCATGTATAAAGTTTATCTGCAATACCAAACCATATGCCACGTCAGTTCACTATTCCACGAAACTCATGCATGAATTGGTATCATATAGTTTGATAAACTGCGTAGTTCTCTCTAGAACTCTAAAATGAGCAATGGAAGAATTTGAAAGACAACATATAAATAAAAATTTAACAAAATTGATTGATGAGACTGAGTGCAACATAACGTTTCTAGCAATATTACAGGAGAAAAATATACTTGGCAAAGAAGACCTTCAACAAATAGTAAGCAGTATTTTCCGTCTTTGTAACTCAATAAATTTTTCATTTGTATTTGTTGTACAATAATTATTTTTCATTGTATTTATAAAGAACGCACAAGAAACAGATATTGCAAAATCATACAAACTTTACGACAAGCTTCAAACCAGAATAGGTAGCTATAACATTTTGTTGCACGCTCTGAAAGAAACTAAACAAACAAGTGCAGCTTCAGTTTTGGATCATATTGGCGAAAAAACTATAACGCCTAGTGCTATTGAAGTAGAAACAACTGTAAAGAAACTTTTTGAAAGAACTTTTCTAAAAATGAGTGAAGAACCACTATCAGAAGGGATTATCTTTGATGTAAGTTCCCCATCCCGTTGGTTTACTGGGAGGCTTCAAGAGCTAGAAGAGCTCCATAAAAACATCTGTCGTGGTGGCGGAAAATCTGCTTCTGTTACATCCCAAATTACATGCATTTGTGGCCTGGGTGGAATAGGGAAAACTGAATTATGCAGAAAATATGTCGAAGAATACAGCGGGGATTTCAATGATATTCTTTGGATAAATGCGGAGAAAGAAGACAGTCTTAAAGAAAGCTTTGAAAGACTAGCCAAAGACTATTTGGGTATAAAAACTAAAGATGCCAATGAAGATCTTAAGAGCATCAAAACAATCGTGGAGGAAATCTACCTTCAACTCTCAATGAGAGGGAAAGCTGGGATGAAATGTTTGATGGTTTTTGACAATGCTGAAAATAAGGATTTTCTTTATCAATTCATTCCATCACGCTCCTTTCATCTATCGACACAGCGTCCGTTCGTAATTCTGACCTCAAGGGAATCTATGTGGCCCTCAGGAACGATTACTCTGGAGTTGGATAAACTGAACAAAAGCGATGCAGTGAAATTTGTCAAGAAAGGATTTGAAGCAGATGAACGTCCTGAAGGTGAAGAAGATATAAAATTGCTGGTAGAAAAACTTCAACGTTTTCCACTCGCAATACAACAATCCATTTCGTACATTTGTGAAATGAAGAAGAAAATGGGCTCATACAACGTCCATTCATATCTGGAGGAATATGAATCAAATACCAAGGTTCTGCTAGATTCATCCTTTTATGGAATTTTTAATGACTATGACAAGACCACTTTTACAACTTGGAAGCTGACAATGAAAACTATTGGGGAGGACAGCAAAAGTGGTAATCTGGCAACTAAAATATTTCAAATCATGGGGTATCTTGACTCAGAGCGTATTCCTATTCATTTATTTTTTAAACTGGCAAACGAAAGTGAGGAAGAACTTTCATGTGCAGTGGACTTGCTTGTAAAATATTCCATGGCAAAAAAAGATGCAAAACTAGGGCTGCTTAGCATACATAGACTAGTGCAGAAAGTAACCAGGATTCTGCTTCAAGAGCAAAATTTAGAAACAGAAATCATTAGGAATGCACTTGATTTATTTATAAAAATTAAAATCAATACAGATAATGTAGAACATGCAGTGTCCACTTTGAATCATGGTAGCAAGCATCTAGATCTCCATACGCTATGCATTTCCTTAGCGCTAAAAATAATTAGTCTATATAAAAGTCATCGGAGATTTGACGAGTGTCAAAAATTTGCCAAAGCCAGTTTAGAACTGTTTACGATTAATTCTTGGGAAGTTATAAAAATTCAAAAAGCCCTAGCTGAAACTTACCATATTCAGGGAAAGTACACAGAGGCGATAGATTTATACCAGGGAATTCTGCAAAAGTTAGCCACAATAGAAACTACAAATAATGTGGAATTAGAAAGGTTGTCAATACAACACAAAATAGGACAGGTTCTTAGACTACAGGGAAAGTACCAAGAAGCAATACAGCTGCTAGAGAAAGTAATAAATGAGAGGCGCATCAGCTTCAGTTCCGATAACGTCAGCATTTGTGATGCGCTTCATACACAGATAACAGCTCTGATATTCACTGGAAATTATGAGTCAGCTTTAAAAAAGTCTGATGAGGTTCTCTCATGTTACAAACTACCAACTTCTGAGTCAAAGAAAGAGCTCCATTTTTTGCAAGATATTGCCATTGTTCATGGGGAAAATGGAGAAATTTCTACAGCAGTAGCAATGCTAAAAGAAACTTATGAGAAGATGAAAGATAGATTTGGAATTGAAGACCCTTACACACTTCGATGTGGACACAACCTGGCGCTCTACTTAACCAAAGCAGGGCAAAATGAAGAATCACTGCAACTATTTAAAGAAATTTTGGAGAAAAAGAAAAAAGTCGAGGGACAAGATCATCCATCAACATTTCTTACTATGGAATCTATGGCAGAAACTTTAATTAATATGAAGGAGTGTGACAAAGCCCTGGATTTGTTATTTGAGGTGCATAATAACTACTCCAGTTTTTATGGGAAGGACAACCCAAAAACATTAATCTGCAGGCTAGCTATAGGCACTGCTTTATCACTGCAGGGAAATTGCGATCAAGCTTTATATATATTAAATGATGTCCTGCAAAGTTTAAAAAAGTCGCTTGGAGACTACCATCCAGATGTTTTAAAAACAAAGCTTGAAATAGCTTTAGTGCTTCGCAGAAATGGAAAATACGAGGATGCGCTGACGATTTTGAACGAAGTTCTGACCTTGGCTGAAAATCATAAAAGTGTGCATGAAAGCCATCCTGTGTTGCAGAAAACAAGAGAAGCCATCCCTAGAATCAAAGAGCTTCTAGAAATATGTCAAAAGTGACAGTACGAAGCCTTAAAAATAGTAGTAATAATTTCTTGCTAAAGTATTGTTAGTTTGAAGATATTTGCTTTAAAAAGTTTGTATCATTCCATTCAATATTCACTAACCTGTAAAAATAAATGTATGCACATAACATGACAAAAAATATTGAAACCAAAAGAAACCAAATAAACACAATGAAGCCAAAAGCACTTAATAAACACGTTATCATGTGCATATATGTAAAAATGATAAGTATAGCAGATCTGTATATTCAAACTTTCTACCACTTTGTATATAAAGAGCAGACTACAAAATTGGACTGCTTGTTATTACGTATTTTAATCAGGTTTTGCTACATAACAATGTTAACCATCTATTATCAATCATAAACAGGATGCCAATCATATCAGTTATATAGTATAACGACTATAACTGTCGACTGCTTGACTCATTGGAAATACGAAGTTGAATTTAGTAAATACAATATTATCTAATATAGTACTTACTCAACTTTACATACATAACTAAGTAAGTGATTCACATATAGAGAACCCGTCCGTTGAGTGTGGATGTAATTTCCTTTGTTAATGCTTATCAACTGGCACCCGCAGAGAAACTGCTTTTATTTGCTGACATTTTTATGAAACAAGTTGTCTTTGGTGGAGTTACTCGAGATATCTCCCAACATCCTCCAAAAGCGTCCGATCGAGAATTTCTGGGCACTGCGCATAAGCTCTAATACTATAACGTACCGGAAGAGTCTAAGATCGTTAGGTAATTCTTTTTTCGCTGACAAAAAACTTCATCTAAAGTAGCAAAGTCTTCCGGTGCGAGCCTCTTGAAATGCCTGAAGAAATATATCAGCCACCAAGTCAAAAATGGTCTTCATTTTTTTCTATTCAGCCAATTTTGTAGCTAATTTAATTTGCTACAAACCTGCTATAATCGATTTTGGTGTGTAGGCTTTTGCTTAAAAACAAATCAATTTGCATTTCATTCGCACTCAACGGACGGGTTCTCTAATATTAAAAGTAATAAATATTAATGGCTTCAGCAGGAATATAAATATTAATTCGAAGAAAATCAACCGTGAATATGTGTAGCATTAAGAATATTGAATTTAATAGTAAGATTCGTGGTTGTATTTGTCTAATGTGACAATAATGTTCTATAGACTGGATCTCAGTATAATATAAATAACATTTCCTAATTTAGTGTGAGACGCTTCAGAATTAATACTACGAAAATTCTCCTTTGCGTCAATGTATGAAATATGTGTGGTCCGTGAATATACATAGCTTCATCCTGGCGTTTAACATTATCTAATTACATAAGTTGTGCTATGTTTCGCGATTATTTTCTGTAGACATAAATCAATACAAAACATCCATCGTATTTTTTCAAGCAGTTCCAGGAAACGTGGACATTTTGGCTGTGATACAACCACAGTGGCTGTCCAAAAATGTGATCACAACGGTGTAGAGTTGACGTATTTGTATTTCATGCGACTAATTAATTTATACGGAGCAGTTTAACAATATTTTTTGTCTACTAAAGTACACCTTCTATCAGGCCGGTATAAAACAGTTAAAACGCTGCTTGTTGCTATTGCAGTGCTGGTTATAAATATGTACTGCAAATTGAAATCGGGACTTTTAAACAGAGGTCAGATGTCATGCACTTTCAAACGACACGCTTGGGGTGTTTAATATATTGTTTGAAAGCTAATAGATTTAAAATTTCACTTATAACACACTTATCCCACAAATTACATCCGCTAAAGGTACATCGCTACATCTCGGATTGTCAAGTTTGCTTCAAATTTGAGATTGATGTGTAAAATACACGAACTTCAGGACGCTCTTTCTGTTGATGCTATCAGTTTCTCAAAAATCCAAACAGTTTAAAACTGGATCCTAAAGAGCCAATATACTATATTTGCTATTTCTCCTACACGATGGCTATAATAAGTGCAGCCAATTTGGTTATTTTACAGCCAAACTGGCCACGTTTCCTGGGACTGTCAAATAAAGCATGTTTGAGCAAATGTTTGAGCAAAAAATCTATTTTCGACATGATAGTTTTAATTAAAATTACAATTTCAAACTCAATACTCAAGCAAATTGTAAATGGCAGATAAAACAATTTCTCTTGTCGCGTATAATTTTACATTTGCCAATACCAAAAGTAAATGTACATTTAAGGACAATTTGTTTTCACCAAAGATTGAGACATTTCTGTTTTAAAAAATACCTAGACTAGTAATTAGCTGAAACGTTTTAGCTAATACTAAAAAATGTAGAGCATGTTAAAATAAATTGCTTTTAAAATACTTGTTTCTATAAATTACTTTAGAATCTACAAGAAAAAACTCAAAACCAATTTCGGAACATAGAAAACTATTTAAAAAATTATTATTTTAGAACTTCACATATTAGTTAAACCGAAAATGCTACAAAAATAATCCAGTACTCCAACTACAAACATTGGAAATATTAAATGCTCTACAGCTGAATAAACTTGATATTCAGGGGCAGTTCGAAACTATTCTCAAAATCAGCTTAATTTTTATTTTTGAAATTACACAAGAAAATGTTTAGCACAAGGCTTGAGCTGTTAGCAGAGTCTGCAACCAAAGTGAGCTCCTTTTTCGGAGTTACCGCCCTCACATTCCATCGTCCTACTTGCACTTTCCGCGCTCAGCAGCGTGTACAATGGAAGGCAAATATAAATATTTGTTCAGCATTGTTTTGGGCCATAGCGACAACATTCACTATTTTCAAATACTACAAGTTGGGGGAGATTGATCGGTTCAACCTAACGGTTTCCTATTGGTTGGGAGGAACGTTGTTAGTCATGACGCAAGGTATACTCTGCATATTTTCCATCGAGCTCGCAAACATACTGAACGGTTTGGTTGGATTCTTGAAACATATTCACAGTAAGTTCAAACGTTTGCGTGATTATTTCAAATGGCTATAATTATCTTCATTTAAAAAACGTTTCCTAGGAAAATATAATTCATCCTTCAACCCCAACAAATGCAGACAAAACCTTATTCTAGAAATAGTTCTACAACTCAACGGAGTTGTATCACTGGGTTCGTATGTACTTCTGATGCTGATAGTTGTGTATGATTCTCGAGGAGCGGTATTTCTAGGAGATTTGATTCCCCCAGAATATTTTTCGACTGGAGTCCGACTGCTCGTCATTCTGTATCATTGGGAACAAATATTGATCTTGCACATTGCAACGTGTATGATGGTCTGTGGAATACTATTTTATGGCTTCTACTTCACCCCAATTCTTATCAGAGAATTGAGAATTGGTCGCAATAACTATAAGATGAGTAATACTCTTCGAAAAGCGGAGAATGTTCGGCATGTGTACAGGTCACTTCAAATAATACAGGGGCATGCAATGGACGTGCTGGGGATTTTCATAGTTGTGGGAAATGCTGCTATCATGATGACGACGTTGTATTTCAACTTCGTCCTCATTAGATATTGGGATCCCTTCAGACTATTACAACCGCTCAACTTCTCCTCGCTTCAGGGGCATTAATGGGTTTTTGGACGTTTGTTCTGGAATTAGGTAGATTCTTGTTCGTCCGAGGAAATAAAGTCCTGGGATCCTGGAAAGGAGATAAATGGGGAAGCACGATGGAAAATAAAATGATGAAAAAGTTTCAACGATCTTGCAAACCTATTACGCTCTGCTATGGGAAGCAGTTTGTTATAGGGAGAGCAAATGTTCTGGGGTTCTACAAGGGGGTTTCTAGAGGCATGTTTCGGGCACTGTTAATGACTAAGAAATAGCTCTACTTATAGAAATACGTCTTGTTTACTGCTACTGCCAGGTAATTTATTTAGGGCAGTAAAATTTGATTAG